>CAKOAT010322932.1:126773-178327 GCA_932364175.1 Eruca vesicaria subsp. sativa
ATATAAATATATAAATATATAAATATATAAATATATAAATATATAAATATATAAATATATAAATATATAAATATATAAATATATAAATATATAAATATATAAATATATAAATATATAAATATATAAATATATAAATATATAAATATATAAATATATAAATATATAAATATATAAATATACATATATAAATAGATAAATAGATAAATATATAAATACATAAATATATAAATATATAAATACATAAATATATAAATACATAAATATATAAATATATAAATATATAAATATACATATATAAATAGATAAATAGATAAATATATAAATACATAAATATATAATTAATTATATTAGAATATTTTATTAATTATAGAAATTATATTTTCATCTAAATAAAAAATAATAAAATAATATTGTTATTATTTAAAATATATTAATAGTTATTATTTTTTATCATAACAGTATGTTTTGATATTTTTATAATGTTATAATATGTTAATATTGGAAATTTATTATTGAACCGCTGTAGTATCTCATAATCAACCAGTCATAAATGTCCCGCAAACGCACCAGTTTTTAATCGCTATACCAGTCGTACAAATCGCCTAATAACGCTAGAAACCGCAACCACCCACATCCGCAAACTCCCGCAACCGCAATCGCAACCGCCGCGTTTCAACCAGTCAGACCCTTAATATACCATGAAAGAACTATAAGCCGAATGATAGTGAACATGATCATCAGCCAAAGAACAAAGTGAAAGTTATGACGCCATCAAGCTGTGAGTAAGCTCCTGAGAGCACCCCCATCAAAGATTTAGATGGGGGTTCACACATTTTTCAAGACAAAAAATATATTAAAATAACTAAATTCTATGAACCCCTCTCTCTTAAAGAAGAAAAACAAGAGAACAAGTTTATAGATAAAAGATTGCATAGATTGATACGAGAGTTTTCAAAACATATAAAGGGATAGACTTGTACATGCACAAGCAAGAGGGGGTAGAAAGACAAAGTCTTTTCTTGAAATACACATTTGACTAGAGTTTTCAAATAAAAACATAACATAAAATAGAGATAAAATATAATATATGGTTCTTTATTTAGTCTGAGATCAACATAAGGTGATCAAAGAAGTAAACTTGTGGCCTCATTAAAAACCTTATTTGGGACAAAACCAAACAAGGGAAAAAGAGTACACACAAGCTACTTGCCTAGATGCTGATCAGTTTGATGGTGGGGTAGCTTGAATGATGGTCAAGGCGTCTTGGTTGATCAAGCTTCGACCAAGATCTTTTTCTTGCTTCCCTGCTTTCTTGAGTAAACTTCCAATAGCTTCATTGAGTTTCTTTATCCTTGAACGAGTCATGGGACCTTCAGGAACGGATAAGGCATCGTCATCAGCTAACTGGTCCATGATCACATCAGATGCACCATTGGACACTGGAGAAGAAGCTGGATAAATAAAAAGATACATCATTTTCTCAGTGAAACTAAGCCATATACACTTATAAGTTAAAGAGATTGGTTTCATATTCTGACCATCCACATGACTAGTCTTTGATGCAACAGAAACTCGGTTATAAGCACGATTAAGCCGCCATGACCTAGCAGTCTCATTAGGACCTTTAGCAAAACCATGCTTGATGAAGAGTACGCGGATTGAGATACAGCACTCATCACATATCCACCTGTCAGGTACAGTTTTAAAAAGCACCCTTGCGCAATAACTGAAACATTACAACAAAATAAATCAACGATTCGTGTTAATGATTAAGTGGAAGAAGAGGAATCATTGAATCATATATGTACATATGCTCTCGTGTTTCTCTGCAGTTGTAGCAAGTCATTATCAAATGGTCATTTGCATCACTTCCGCATATTTCACAAGGGGTCTTCTCCTACAAACAATAGCAAGAATAATCAAGAAACACATTTTCTATTCATCATTGTATGTATTTAACTCGGATTAATAGCTAATTTACCTTATAGTTGGTAACGCTGTCCTCTTCCGAAGAAGACGAATCACTTCTTTTGTACTCCATTAGTATCGATCAAAGAGAAACTAGGTTTCGGTTTAAGGAGGAGATGATCATTTACCAAGAACAGATTTTGTTTTCTTATAACTCTCTGAGAACCTTTGATGTATTTATATAGGGAACCTCAGTTCAAATAGGCCAGAACAAGCTAGTAAATAATTTTGAATATATTCACACAATTTAACTTTCTTTCTATATTAATCCGAAAACACAAAGTCAAACATAAATTACAGAAATAAACTTAAGCGCGTTGATTAAACTTTCTTCTCATACAAAAAATGTATAAGAGAAAGGTATTAAATATGATATTATTCTCTTATTTCAACATATGTTATGGCTTATACAAAAAGTTTTATAAGAGAAAGGTATTACATTTAAGTGTCTTTATGTTTCAATATTTTTGACTATTAACACGTTTTTTCAGATTCGTAATAAACTATTATTATCAAATCTGAAAACACAAATTCAAACATAAATTAGAGAAATGAAATTTTCGGATTTGGATTGAACTATAATTATCAAGCGGAAAACACAAAGTCAAACAGAAATTACAGAAACAAATTTAAGCGCATTGATTAAATTTTCTTCTCACACAAAAATGTGCAAGAGAAATGTATTAAATATGATGATATTCTCTGAGTTCAACATATGTTATGGTTTATACAAATATTTTTATAAGAGAAAGATATTAAATTTAAGTGTCTTTCTGTGTCAATAATTTTGACTATTACACATTTTTTCGGATTCGGAATAAACTATTATAATCAATATGAAAACACAAACTCAAACATAAATTACAGAAATTAAATTTTCGGATTTGAATTAAACTATAATTATCAATCAGAAAACACATAGTCAAACATAAATTACAGAAACAAGTTTAAGCGCATTGATTAAACTTTCTTCTCACACTAAAATGTACAAGAGATATGTATTAAATATGATGATATTCTCTTAGTTCAACATATGTTATGGTTTATACAAATATTTTTATAATAAAAAGATATTAAATTTAAGTGTTTTTCTATGTTAATAATTTTGAGTATTACACATTTTTCGGATTCGGAATAAACTATCATTATCAATCTGGAAACACAAACTCAAACATAAATTACAGAAATGATTTTTTTTTTATTCGGATTAAACTACTATTATCTATTGGAAACACACATAGTCAAACATAAATTACATAAACAAATTTAAGCGCATCAATTATACTTTCTTTTCATACAAAAATTTGTATAAGAGAAATGTCTAAAGTATGATACTTGTTCTCATATATGTTCATCCCCAAGCTCACCTTTTCATCATAAAGAATGGAATTGAGTTCTTATCTCTATTTTTAAGTTCACTTTGTCAACTAGTAGTTATTTTCAAGTCTTTACATCTGTTTTCTTAAGTTGTTATCTCATAATTTATTCTTAAATTTTGCTCAATTTTTTCAGATTTTCCTTATGTTTTTATGCAAAAATATGCAAAAGTATTGAAATAATTTATATGTTCTTTTAGCCTTTTGTGATATATAACTTCTTATTGGAAACCTTCCTTATTTCCATTTTAAATAACTATATCTTTTAATAATCAATATTTAAGATATAATCAATATCTCATTTTTGTCCCCTGTTTGTTTTTAATTTTGGCATTTTCACTTCTAGCAATATTGTAATTTACATTATGTAATTAATTTGCATATAATTTATTTTTGCTACATATATAAACTCTCCAGTGTAAAAAACGATTAGGTTCTCAATTATATTTCATATGTCGTATATATATATTCTATGATCATGTAATATGTTTCAAATCACTATGAAATAAAATGTTAAAACTATGTAAAATTTGAAATGGATTTCTTTTAATATTCGGTGTACCAATTTATGATATTATATTTGGTATTGGTTGTTCTATTTGGATTTAAGTTTTTAAATCATCTAAGTTTGGATAATATAATGGCCAAAAAAGAAGTGAATAACTTGTCGTCAAAGAAACTCTATCATTTTTCTTTTAAACAAAACAACTTTAAATTAGTAGTCTTTCTCTTCAGAATCATTGTTTCACAGAGTATAGTAGCAAGGGAACACATAGGTAATTAGTTAGTTCTTGAAACATGAATTTTGAAGATTTAACAAGATTTGAATCTTGGAAACAATTAACAAGGCGGGATTGTATATTTTAATCTTGTTTAGTTATAAATTTATCAAACTTTTTCAGAGTGATGCATAAGTTAAATAAATTATCTGAAATTTAACATTTTCAGAATCATTGTTAAAAGTTTTATTAGGCATTAACTCAGGAAGTTGTATTAATAAAACTGTAGTCAAAGCATATACTATATATTTTTTTTTTTGTAAGAAAGTAGCAAGTAAATGAGAATGTACAAGTGTACTGAAGCAAATGACTATCAAAGAAGTCCAATCTCACTTATATACTGAGATCTAACTTGCGACCCAAGAAACACACGTTTTAAAAAGAAACCCTAAATCCAGATGTCTCTTAACAACCTCTAATTCCCCCCCCACATCTCTCTGATTACAGAGGAAGTAAAAGAGAATGTACAAGAGTACTGAAGCAAATGAAATAACCATCAAACAAGTCTAATGTAAGATCCCTTGTAACCCAAGTAAAATCTTAAAACAGAAAAAAAAAAAGAAACCCTAAAATCCAGATGTCTTTGATAACGGCTAAGCTCAGCTACACACAACTCTCTGAGAAAAGCATTTTACTTTGAAGATTCCGAATCAGAGGGAGCGTTGAAGTCTGATTGTTTCTGCTCCTGACATGTCTCCGCTGTAGAAGAAGCTGTGATAATAAATCAAAAAGATACATCAGTTTCTTGTATTCACAACACTCAACAATGAAGAGAGAAACTAAGCCATATATATACACTTGTAAGCTAATGAGATTGGTCTCATTACCTTCTGCATTTGTATCTGCCTGCGGTTGTGAAGGTTGGTTAGTCCCTGAGGTTTCAGTATCAGCCTGAGTGTTGGAGTCTGCTTGTTTCTGCTCAGGAGATGTGTTGATAGACGCTGTAGAAGAAGCTGTGACAAATCAAAAGATACATCAGTTTCTTGATTTCATAGTAAACAGAAACTAAACCATATTATATATACTTATTATAAGCTAATGAGATTGGTCTCGTTACCTTCTTGACTTGTAGTATGTGCCTCTGATTGTGAAGATTGATTAGTCGCTGAGGTTTCATTAGAATCTTGAGCATCATCTTCCGGCTTAACTTCGACAAAGCCAGGGAAGTTACGGCACACTTCACATAGCCACCTAGGAGGGTTATAACACTTGATTACATCATCGTCATCGTCTTTACTTTCGCATACCTCACAAGGTTTCGTGTTCTTCTTCTAGCAAATAATAAGAACAAAGACTAATCAAGAAACGGTTTCAAGAATCAAGATATGATCGTAAACGTCAAGTAGTGTGAAAATGCTTTTACCTTATAGTTGGTAACGCTTTTCTCTGTAGAAGAAGAAGAAGAAGGTAGAGTTGTTGTTTTTGATTCAGTCTTGGATCCACTTCCCTTGTTCTCCATTAGTATCGATGAAAAGGGTTCTTCAATGGCGTCCGAATGAGAAAAGAGGTTTCGGTTTAAGAAGAAAGAGGGAAGAAGGTGATCGTTGTCTTGGGACGCAAGAAACAGCTTTTGTGTTCGTCTCTCTCTGAAGAGCGAAGACTTCTTGTGACTTCTCTCGAACCCCAAACGTGAACCTCTTTGATGTATTTATATAGGGAAGCGAAGTTCATTTACATCTTGGCACAATCTAGTGGTTGTATATTGTCATATTGATAAGTAAGGTCCATCAAATGTGTTAATATATCTATTGAATAATGTTTTATTCTATAAATATATAGTAACAGCGTATTAATGTATTAATAGATGTGATTATACGTTTCTGCATTCTGTTACTATATGATTGGATCATGTGGAATTATAGAAATGATTCACAAAGAAACATGACTCTCTCAAAGAACTTAATATACCATGAAATAACTATAAGCAGAATGATATGTTGAGGATAGTGAACATGATCATCAGCCAAAGAACAAATTGAAAGTTATGAAGACAACAAGCTGTGGACACATGGACCGAGAAGGAGTTTAACTTCAACAAGAGTGGACACAACACCACGAAGGTGTTGCAAGTGTTAACAAGACTCTAAGAGAGACAAAGGGTTCCAACACACGCACAAAAGAAGCACATGTGAGCTCATATGTCGGTCAGACTTTTGCTTGTCCTCTCTCTTTGTTGTATTACCACATATTAGGCATCAGAGACTTCAGAGTAAAGCGTGAGAAAAGATTGACATAAGAACACACAAGGGCTGAACGTTTTCTATATGAGTGAGTGAGAGATTTTGAGCCTAAAGACTCAAACTATCTGCTCTACGTTCTCTGGAAAAAATAAAAAAGATTAGCAGTATGTTTTGGTGAAAAACAAACCTTGCACTACTGATCCCAACCCAGTATAAGAAAAAAGAAGAACCAAGAGATAATATCATTTATATATAAGTTTTTAAACTAGGATCACATCTACCAGAAACCATCACGTGGTAAGAGTACAAGCAAGAGCTGAAATCTTCTTACAACAAAGAACACAACATAGAGATAGACTCAGAACACTCAGACAGAGAGATTACCAACTAAGCTAGACCAGTTTCCTTAAGACAATAAGTAAGTGCACCAACAAAGCCAGGGAACATCAAGAAAGAACAAATCCACTTGAAGCAATCAAGAAAAGGAAGGTGAACATTTTGCTTGAGTTCTTCATGAGACCAAAGGCACTGCTTTCTGTAGTGTAGTCCGGGTTAACTCCTGTCCCATTGGCTCCTGTGCTACTGTTTCCAAAAGCTCCATTTGTTGAGGTTCCTGGGTAAGGACTGTTGCCACCAGGAAGTGTGGTGGTGGTTGAGCTGCCTTTTGGGTTGGTTGTGCCTGGCGTCACAGTAGTGCTGCCTCCAGAGCCACTAGAGCTACCAGAGCTACTAGAGCCACCAGAGCCGCTGAAAAAAAAGCAACAAATTACATATATCAGACAAGAAACAACCACTTTGAGGCATTAATGAAGCTGGTCCAATGACTTCACAACAAGACCTTGATGAAACTTCAAAGCAAAATTCATGTTATATATAGTCAAAACTCTAACATAAAGATGTGTCTTAGTCACTAATAACTGAAGGGTTGGTCATATCAGTCAAGAACACTGATCATGCGTTCAAACTGTAATCCAATAAAGCATATAATCTAAAGTTTCATTAAAGAACTAAAGAAATTGAGTACTTTTAGGTTCATGTTGAACGCTGTCATGTAAAAAAGTGTCATATAAAAAGAAGTAATGGACCGTTCACACTAGAGTCAAAATGCTATTACTTAACTTTTCTGTTTAAGTAATGTTAATTATGATTATTCCTATTCTTAATAGATTTTGAATGATGCTATCTCTTTCACATCAAAAGAAAGAAAGAAAAAAATCAAAAAAGTTGCAAACTTGGGACCCAAATCAAGCTTTACTCAACTTTTTCTCTTTGCCACTAATCAAATTCTTGGTTTTGGTCCCATAAGATGTTTCTTTCAAATTCTTGATATAGCCATTTAAATTAGAAACATACCTTGCACTAGTAGGAAAGGTGCATCCTGAATAACCTGTAAAAGCAAAAAAAAAAAAAGGTTCAACAACACACAGAAAATGTTAATACATTGTTAATTATCCACAAAATTGTAACTAGAAATCAGTCTTTATCACACATTTGGCATATTCAAATTGTAACAAAAACATAAAGCCTTCAACTTTCTGTGACCATAACACTAATGAATCCTAACAATCACTAAAAAAGCAATAAAAGTTCCTCAAATGTGCATATCAAATGATGATGGTTCTTGAGACTAACTTGGATCAGAGTTAGTCGGAGTAGCAGTTCCACTAAAATCACAAGTGCCTGAAGCTTGACGCTTCTTTTGGAAGAAGCTGTTGACTGCATAGTTGCAATGAGACCTAACATTGTCAGGGTTAAAGCAAGGTGCTTTTGGGTGAATGGGGTTACAGTCTGCTCCATTTCCACAGGCATAGTCTATGGACTTCTGTAACACATCATCACCCAGCCCTGTCTTGCACACACACCATGAAGCACCTAACATAGACCCAAAAAAAAAAGAGAGAAACAACACTTAGTTACTGATTCAAGATTCCATGAGACAAGAACAGAAGACAAATCTTGATTTTTTTTTTTCATTATCCAAAGACCAAAGAAACAGCCAGATGCCAAAGGGAATAATTAATATTATAACAATAAATATAAAAAAATGGTAACATTTAATCTGGTAGAACACTTTTGAACAGTAAAACCCTTGACTATTACAAGAACCCATTTTTCAGACCAAAGCCACAAAAGGCTTGAGACTTGGACAGTGAGAGAAGACTAATAATGCTAAGAATCTGAAGGAAGAGTGGGAAGTGCTTACTAGAGTGACCAGCCATGGCTAGAAGGAGAAGTGAAAGAACCACTAGAGCAGCCATAGATGCGTTCAGACAAAATGTCACAAGTATGAAGATAGAGATAAGAGAGATCTCTAGAGCAAAGGAGAAGAGAAAAGTGGAGAAACACACAAGAGAGAGAGAGAAAGAGAGAGTTGGCTACTTCTTTTGTGTAGAGAGTGATGTGGTGTGTACCCTCTTTGTCTCTTCTCAAAACCCTTTTGAGTGCTTTCTTGCATCATTAAAGAAACATAGCTTCTGTAGACTTTTTTTGGTACGTATGTTTTTGAGATTTAAATTAAAGAGACATTGTGTAGTTAAAAAAAAAAAATTTAAAAAGACGTTGTATTATTGTTGTTGATGAAAATTAAATAAAAAACAGTCCATGTTTCTTATTTATTGAAAAATCCAAACTTGTGTTGCAGGCTGTGGTGTTCCACACAAATGTCAAAATAAAAAAATGTTGTATCAAAAAAATTAATCTAAAAATTTAAACTCAAGAACACTATTTACAGTCTATGTAAAATGTAAAAATTGACATTATTAATTAACCATACTAGCAATAAATGTTCAGAATTCAAACTCAAAAGCACTATTCTCACCAACCTAAATCGCTACCAATTAAAAAAGGAATAATTTAGTAGGGTTCTCCATCACATGTCAATTGTAAAAATATCTATCAAAAAAATATATTTACCATCCAAAACACTGTTGTTTAATAAACCTATATTTGAGCGGGTACGAGTCTCCTCTATAAAAGCAACGCTGCCGTTTTTTAGTGAATCCGTATTTTAGTGGGTCGGGTGTACGGGTCCTATTAAAGCAACGCTGTCGTTTTAATGAACCCGTATGTTAGCGGGTCGGTATACGGGTCCTAGCAAAACTCTTCATCAAACTACTGAAACGACGCCGTTTAAGCGCGAGCGATCGTTCTTCTTCCCCGAAGAGCTACACACCAGAGGTGAATAATTAAGAAGAAGAAAAAAGAAGCCTAAACGACGCAGATTACAGCGTTTAATCATGTTGGTTCAACTTCCTCGCCTAACAAGCTCTCTAAGAGATCCCTTCGACATCGATCAAGCCTACCTCCGCCGCAAAACTATACTCCAAACTCTCAACAAGCCTCGCAGGTTCGCCTTCTCTTCTCCCCCCCTCGTTCCTGAGATTTCGCTTTGATTTTGGAATCGATTTCACTCGTTTATTAGGGTTTTAGTGGATTCTTTACGATCTGTATAGAATTTTGTAGCTGTTTAGTCATGTGATAACGTCAAATTGCGTTTTGTGTTTGTTAATTCAGCTCTGGGAGTCGTTTCGATGAATCTGACCTAGCTAGGAGGATTGTTCATCAATGGGAAGGAGGTGATGTTCTGATAAGATAGTTTCACTATATGAGTGTGTATTGATTGGATATTTGATGTTAACAGCTTCTCAAGAAGTGAGGCAAGCATACAAGCAGTTTATTGGAGCTGTAGTGGAGTTGATAGATCGGGAAGTTTCATCAGAGGAGTTTCGTGAGGTTGCTTTTACGGCGTATCGTCTCTTTGGCAAGCCAGTGGAAGAGGAGGAGAGTGATTTTAGTGATAACACTGATAAGAGCATTGCTGAAAAGAAGTAAACACTGCTGATTCTGATTTTTCTGATATGTTTATTAACTTATTAATCAATGCATGGCCACAGATTTGTAGTTTTCTAGTGTGTTTAGCATTAGTATGTTTTTTTGGTTTATATTTAACAGGTTGGAGTTGCAAAATGTTATTGGACATGGTGTGTCAGATGCTAATGTAAAGAACGTAGCCTCCTTTGCTCTGGCACTCTACTCAATACAGCCTACTCATCGTGAGTCTGAGGCGTATGCGGATGAGGCTGATGATGGAGCTGAATTTGGTGCCGACCTTGTTTTTAACCTGCCAAGTCGTTTTCTGGTGGAAGAATCTCTTGGCGAGAGAGGGTTTCAGGATGTAGAAAGCAATGACGCTCATGCATCATTTTATGAAGGGTGGAGTGATGTCAGTGACGCGACAAAGAGTCAAAGTGCAGGAAAATTCGATTTGAGTTGGCTTAGAGATGCATGCGGACAGATTGTCAGAGGAAGCAGTTCACAGCTTTCCCGTGATGAACTGGCTATGGCTATATGTAGGTTTCTGGATTCGGATAAGCCTGGTGAAGAGGTATGTGTGTTGTGGTGAAATATTTTGGAATTACTGTGCCTAATCCTGCAGCATAGACTTAGAAATGGAAGTAGAAGGGATGTTAACTTTTTTTTGTCTGCAGATAGCGGGAGATTTGTTGGATCTTGTTGGGGATGGCGCATTTGAGACTGTTCAAGACCTTATTATGGTAAGCCTAGCGTTTATATTACTATTTTATCTGGACTCTGTTATTGTGCATTTTTTACCTGATTAGCTTTAGATTCACTGTATAAATGCCTGTCTTGAGGGTTTCTGTTACGTTTGGGTGGCAATCTTCATCTTGTAGCTTTTAGTTAAAGTTACTTGCTAGGTTAACCTATGCCCCTGCAAGCCGGCTTTTATAGTGTTTAACTAAATCACGTATTACTGAATGTTCTTCTCATTTGAATTGAAGTCATTCCGTGGATATGTGTGGGTGTGCGTAGGTATAGTAAAAGGGTTAGTACTCCGGTTTATAGTGAAGTTATACTATGCTTTCTAATTTCTTAGAAATTGGAATGTTGTCTGACTTGTTGATTCCGCTTTTCAGCATCGGAAGGAGATTGTTGATGCTATCCATCATGGTCAGATGGTTCTCAAGTCTGACAAAACAGCTTCAAACACCCAAACCCGGATGCCTACATATGGCACACAGGTAGTGCCAAAGAGTGAGGCCTTCCCATATAATGCTGTGTCAATTTTTTTCTATAGCCACAGTAACCCGCAGCCACCTTTCAGGTTACTGTTCAAACAGAGTCCGCAAAGCAAATTGAAAAACTTCGGCGTAAGGAGGAAAAGAAAAACAAACGCAGTGCTGAGCTTGGTTTAGAGAGTGAAATATCGGAGGCCAATTTTTCTTATTTACTAGAAGCAAGTGAAAAGAATAGTGGGTTTGACGATCTGATCGGGTCTGGAGAAGCCAATTCTCTTTCATTTGCTCTTCCCCAAGGTACTGTAAGGAAGCACTTAAAAGGATATGAGGAAGTCTTTATCCCTCCAACCCCTACCGCACAATTGAAACCAGGCGAGAAGCTGGTACGTCTCATCCATATCTAGAAGATAACTGACAATTGCATGCCAGATCGCCAAGTGTTATTCAAACATATTAAAAAAAAAATCCTATTTGGATCATATTGTAGCGTTTTCTGTGAGATTGCGTGCATTCTAACTGTAATTCTTGCATGTTGCCAGATTGAGATAAAGGAGTTGGATGACTTCGCCCAAGCTGCTTTTCATGGTTACAAAACTTTGAACCGTATTCAGTCTCGAATATTTCAGACAGTTTATAACACCAATGAGAATATATTGGTGAGTCATATGTAAAATTTGTGTCCATACCGAGCGACAATGCGAGTTACCTTACATTCTCATATACGTATATTATGTACCTTGCAGGTGTGTGCTCCAACTGGAGCTGGAAAAACAAATATTGCTATGATCTCTGTTTTACATGAGGTAAGTACTTTTCTACTTGGTTATTTTTGTTTTCCGAACCTGATTTTATCACAGTCATTTGCAAACATTTTGAGATTTTATTTACAAAGAACGTGAATAGAATTTTTTTTCTTTAATGTGTTCAAAAAAATATCGTAATCACGCTAAAATTTTCATATATATTATCTCATTGTCTTGCAGATTAAACAACACTTCAGGGACGGCTACTTGCACAAAAACGAGTTTAAGATTGTTTATGTAGCTCCTATGAAGGTAGAATCATGTTAATATATTCTTATTTTGTCATTCAAAATTTTATTTACTTTTTGTTCTTTATAGGCATTAGCGGCAGAGGTCACATCAGCTTTTAGCCGCCGCCTCGCTCCATTAAATATGATTGTGAAGGAGCTTACAGGGGATATGCAACTCACCAAGAGCGAACTTGAGGAAACTCAGGTTTTACTTAAGCTTACAAGATATACTTAAGTTTCTTACGGAGACATGCAGGAACTGATATGTACATGGTATTTAATGATTGTGAATTAGATGATAGTGACAACACCAGAAAAATGGGATGTCATTACTCGCAAAAGCAGCGACATGTCATTGTCAATGCTAGTAAAACTCTTGATCATCGATGAAGTGCATCTTCTGAATGATGATAGAGGTGCAGTGATAGAGGCATTAGTTGCTCGGACCCTCCGGCAGGTAACACCTTGTTTTGATCATAACTTTTTCGTTGTTGAGTTAAATACGTTGCCGTGAATATTGGTTTTGTTAAAGCAATTCTTGAAGTTGTTCTCCTCTATTTGGGCATCACGGTAAAATCTGGTTGACTTTTGTTCTGTACCAGGTGGAGTCAACACAGACAATGATAAGAATTGTAGGCCTGTCAGCCACTTTACCTAGCTATCTACAGGTCTGTTCCAGCAAGATATGTATATATCTGTCACGATGTTGTTATGCACTACACTGTATTACTTCATATTTCCTCGTTGGTCTCAGGAAATTAGAGTCGCTCAATTTTTTATATTTTATTTTAAACCTTTTTGTGGGGTGGATTTCAGGTTGCTCAGTTTCTACGAGTGAACCCAGACACTGGCCTTTTCTATTTTGATTCGAGCTATCGCCCAGTTCCCTTAGCTCAGCAGTATATAGGCATCACCGAGCATAACTTTGCTGCTAAAAATGCATTGTTAAATGAGATATGTTACAAAAAGGTCTCTATCTTGAATAAAGCCTCTTTCGTTTCTATGTTAATATGGACAGTCACTTATCTACATGGTAATGCTTTCATGTTAGGTTGCTGATTCAATTAGACAAGGTCACCAAGCAATGATTTTTGTTCATTCCCGAAAAGACACTTCAAAAACAGCTGAGAAATTGGTAAATGATATTTTACATATTTATATACTGCTTCTCTTTACTCGTTCTCTTCCAAAATTCATACATTTCTCTGTTTCCTGAAATCTTAAATGTTATTTGTTGTACACCTGGAAATACGTGAGGACGATTTCGCTGCAAATATGTTTTCCCAATGGATTTCAAAATCCAGATCTAGACGTACATAACTTAAGTATTTTCACGTAGATTGATCTTGCTCGGGAAAATGAAACTCTGGATTTGTTCACGAATGAGACTCATCCTCAATTTCAACTAAGAAAGGTAAATAAGTGAATTATGCATCAGTTTTTTTTAATTAATTGTTACTACTAATTTCTCAGGTTTGTTCTTACTGTATCTCAGAAAGATGTCATCAAGTCCAGAAATAAGGATCTTGTCAAATTTTTTGAAGCTGGTTTCGGTATTCATCATGCTGGGATGTTACGATCTGATAGAACACTTACAGAGAGGCTATTTTCTGATGGACTCTTGAAGGTACGACCGTACGAGATATTTTTGTCTTCGTGCTCTTTATTATTTAGATACTTATTTTCTTCCAACTTGTTTTGGTCATTCAGGTGCTTGTGTGCACTGCAACTCTTGCTTGGGGTGTAAATCTGCCTGCACACACAGTCGTAATTAAGGTATGCCTATGTGTACACAAATTGATTTATTTATATTTTTAGCTGCTTTAAAATTGTATGGTTTTTGTATAGCCAAACTTCACTCTTAATCTATGCCAAGAGAAGTTTCTCTTATTGTTGGAGATCAACTAGTGGTTCTACGAGTTTGTATAATCTTCCTTTTTAGTTCAATATGTTTGGTTGATTTCCAGGGAACACAATTGTATGATGCCAAGGCTGGTGGGTGGAAAGACTTGGGAATGCTTGATGTCATGCAGGTAAAGAAAAAAAAATCTTCTTC
Organism: Eruca vesicaria subsp. sativa; assembly: GCA_932364175.1. Classification (NCBI taxonomy): domain Eukaryota; kingdom Viridiplantae; phylum Streptophyta; class Magnoliopsida; order Brassicales; family Brassicaceae; genus Eruca; species Eruca vesicaria. The sequence goes on from CAKOAT010322932.1 coordinate 141,202, forward strand.
AGCAAAGGCATGACAATATAATATCTATTAATGTATCAAACTACTATATGTATTAGATTTTTGGAAGAGCTGGGAGACCGCAGTTTGACAAGAGTGGTGAGGGAATTATTATCACATCTCATGACAAGCTGGCTTACTATCTGCGGCTGCTGACGTGCCAGCTTCCCATAGAAAGTCAGGTATTGGATTTTGGTTTATCATCCTAATACATAAACTCCCTGAAAATTCCATTTGTTGTTTGATATTTTGGCAATTCTTATTTGCAGTTCATAAGTTCCTTGAAAGACAATTTAAACGCAGAAGTGGTATTGGGAACTGTGACTAATGTTAAGGAAGCTTGTGCGTGGCTTGGATATACATATTTGTCAATTCGGATGAAGTTAAATCCTTTGGCCTATGGCATTGGATGGGACGAGGTACGTTATTTTTGGATTTTGGTGTTTAGTATTTAACTTTACGTTTACATATATTTCTTGGAACACTTGCTTAGATAGGTAGTCTGGTCTGGATAGCTATCTGCATTCCGTCTGATAAATATCTTTGTTCTTCCCTCCACTTTAACAAAGAGATATTGGTTCACCAGTGTACTAAAATTTTGTGCTGGTTTGTAAGCTGTACAAGTCAGAAGGACATCTTAATCCTGCATTTTGTTTGTGTTCATAGTGTGTTTTTGCCAAAATTAAATCTGTGCTTAAAACCATTCTGGTCGTGCTACTCGTTACAGATAATTGCCGATCCTTCTTTAACATTGAAGCAACGGGCCCTTGTGGCTGAGGCCGCACGTTCACTGGACAAAGCTAAAATGATGAGGTTTGATGAGAAAAGTGGAAACTTTTACTGTACTGAGCTTGGACGGGTTGCAAGTCACTTCTATATTCAGTACTCTAGTGTTGAAACATACAACGAAATGCTGAAGCGGCATATGAATGAAAGCGAGGTTTGATAAAATCACTCTGTTGTTATCAAATTTCTCTTTAATGGTTGTTCTAAAGTTTCAATGGTTCCACCACCTTTTTGCTTGGTACCTTGCTAAAGTTTTTTACCAGTGTTCACTGATTTCAAATGATCTGCTGTAGATAATCGATATGGTTGCCCATTCTTCTGAATTTGAAAATATTGTGGTACGAGAGGAAGAGCAGCATGAACTTGAGACTCTTGCACGCTCTTGCTGTCCCTTAGAAGTTAAGGGAGGCCCTTCTAACAAACATGGAAAAATTTCGATTCTCATTCAGGTCACTGACTTTCACAATCACTACAGTATTATTTATACCTAGGATATGAAAATGGTTTATATAGAGTTCTTATATACTGACTTTATGATCTGCAGTTGTACATATCTCGTGGGTCAATTGATTCATTTTCTTTGGTCTCGGATGCTTCATATATTAGTGCAAGTCTAGCACGTATAATGCGTGCCCTGTTTGAGACATGTTTGCGAAAAGGCTGGTGTGAGATGACTTTATTTATGTTGGAATACTGCAAGGCGGTTGATCGTCAACTTTGGCCTCATCAACATCCTCTTCGGCAATTTGATAGGGATATACCTTATGATGTAAGCTTCTGATGATTGCATTTGACTTGTAATATGAAATATATTTTCTCTAATTCGTCTAATCGAACAGACATTAAGAAAACTTGAAGAGCGAGGGGCCGACTTAGACCGATTGTATGAGATGGATGAAAAAGATATTGGAGCCCTGATTCGTTACAATCCTGGGGGAAGGGTAAATATATATATCAAAAGTTCAATAAGGTAATGCATATATATGTGTCTGGATGAAATCACTAACATTTTTGGGCTATTTCCTAGCTGGTCAAGCAACACCTAGGATATTTTCCTTCAATTCAGCTGTCAGCTACTGTTAGTCCAATCACCCGCACTGTGCTGAAGGTAGCTTATGGAAGGCTTTTCGATATTTGTTCTTCAGATGACAATCTATCTAACATCATTCATTTTGTGATAACTTTAGGTGGATCTGCTTATAACTCCAGATTTTGTATGGAAGGATCGTTTTCATGGTGCTGCTCTTCGTTGGTGGATTCTCATTGAGGTTGTACCATAGTTAAGACATATGTTGCAATGACAAAAAACGAGCTGTCATTTATAGTCTAGTGTCCGTCCTATAGTGCTACTAACCACTTGGACGCAAAAATACTCTATACTGGATGGCATTTGTACACAGGCTTGCTTGTTAACTAATGACTATATCTTAAATATTGTTTACTCTTTTGGCAGGATTAATGTATTCCACTAGTAACACATGTCTTGTGCAATTATCTTTGACAGGATACAGAGAATGATTATATCTACCACTCAGATCTTTTCACACTAACGAAGCGGATGGCTAGAGGGGAACCGCAGAAGCTTTCTTTTACTGTGCCTATATTTGAACCACATCCGCCGCAATACTATGTTCATGCTATATCTGATTCGTGGTTGCATGCAGAGTCTTTCTACACAATCTCTTTCCACAATCTTGCCCTACCAGAGGTATATTACTTCTAGACGTTGCTATTCTCTAAGCGGTCACTAGATCTTGTGTTCCTTTGAGTTGGTCAATTCTAACATTCTTCTTCATTCAGGCACGTACGTCTCACACAGAGCTTCTAGACTTGAAACCTCTTCCTGTGACTTCTCTTGGGAATAGGTTGTATGAATCGCTTTACAAATTCTCACATTTCAATCCAATACAGACTCAGGTTTGGGCATATTCTGGCCTATGTTACCCTTACTTTGGTTCGTAAATGTTTCTCTTCACTACTCCTTCTAGTTGATTGAAAAAGCGTATGCTTTGGTGTTGCAGATTTTTCATGTCTTATATCACTCAGACAACAATGTTCTTGTTGGAGCTCCAACTGGAAGTGGGAAAACTATATCTGCTGAACTTGCAATGTTGCGTCTCTTCAGTACCCAGCCTGATATGAAGGTATGATTCTCAGTTTCCTAAATCTGGCTAATTATTTTATTCCAGTGCATGCTTCAGTTTATTTTTGATGGCTATTTATGCGTACTTACCGGTTACTAAATCTCCTATTTAAATGAAGTCATGGGTCTTTAAAACGATATTATACATTAGTTAGTTTCTAGTCTTCTATATCTTTAATGGCGATGCCTATTTTTTCTTGCGGCACACAGGTGGTTTACATAGCACCTCTAAAAGCTATTGTTCGAGAAAGAATGAAAGATTGGAAAAAGCATCTTGTTGCTCCACTTGGAAAAGAAATGGTATGCGGATAACATTGCCTTGGAGCATCTATACATGTTACAGACTCAGAGTCCATGTGTTTATATTGGCTACCAGATATATTCTTAATCCTTGCATACCCACAGGTTGAAATGACTGGAGATTACACACCAGATTTAGTTGCTCTCTTGTCTGCTGATATCATCATATCTACCCCTGAAAAATGGGACGGCATTAGTCGTAACTGGCATACTCGAAGTTATGTGAAAAAGGTACATTTCTTTGTCAATAGATTGTTGTGTCGGATTTGCCATTTTCCGTGTATAACTTATAATATTCTGGTGATATAGGTCGGCCTTGTTATTTTGGATGAGATTCACTTGCTAGGTGCCGACAGAGGACCCATCCTTGAGGTAGAATCCTAAAAAACTATTATATTACATTTCTTTCTACTTATGCTAAGCTCCACCAATTGCGTAGAAGTTTCCAGTTATATCATGACACCTGTAATTTCTCTAAGGTTTTGGTTAAGAGCTGCTGATATACGTTCAACAACAAGTTATTTCAAGTTTCTGTGTTCAACCCTATTTATTTTCAATCTGCATTTGGTTTCCAGGTTATTGTATCTAGAATGAGGTACATATCATCACAGACAGACCGCTCTGTTCGGTTTGTTGGTCTTTCTACTGCTCTGGCAAATGCAGGGTTCGTATTCTAACTTCTGTGTCTCTTTGAATTTGTAGGCTCTTTTCTGTGTGTATTTTCTTTTGCTTGTCTTTTCGAATTAACCATGAAACATGCAACTGATTGTCCGAGCAATCGAGCTGGTAGACAGTTTTCTTTACTGTGCTAAGGATACCTTATTACTGTGTGTCATTTATAACGTAGTCTTGTCTACTAAAATATATGTGTAAGATGGTGTATCTCACTCAGTTTTAACGGTAGCTGTTTTCCTCAATTTCACTTCCGATATGCGTAGTCAGTTCAATTTATCCTGTAAAGCTCAATGTGCTGAAATTTCTGGTTGTAGCATTAGTTGTTTAACATTTTGACGCGTTGCCATGTTCATTCAGTGATTTGGCTGACTGGTTGGGTGTTGGGGAGATTGGACTTTTCAATTTTAAACCTAGTGTCAGACCTGTACCAATTGAAGTTCATATTCAGGTACTTGATTATCAAAATTTCAATATGTTGAGCTGTTTTATTTTTATTATTTTCGGTGGGTGGATATGCGAGGAAACCCTCCAAGCAGGAGACTTCTAGACGTAACATTGTTTTTTCTTTCAGGGATATCCTGGAAAGTATTATTGCCCAAGGATGAATAGCATGAACAAGCCAGCATATGCAGCCATATGTACCCACTCACCTACAAAACCTGTTCTTATCTTTGTTTCATCGCGAAGACAGACAAGGCTTACCACGCTGGATCTTATTCAGGCATGATTTATTATCAAACTCAGACACCATATCATCTTTCGACTGTATAACTCTAATATCTATAATCTTTTGTATCCTTTTCCTACGAAATAAAGTTTGCGGCCTCAGACGAGCATCCGCGGCAATTTCTGAGTGTGTCAGAGGAAGACTTGCAGATGGTCCTATCTCAGATCACTGACCAGAACCTCCGACATACTTTGCAATTTGGCATTGGGTTGCATCATGCAGGTTTGAATGACCAAGATAGATCTGTAGTGGAAGAGCTTTTCACGAACAACAAGATTCAGGCACTTTCCTCCACTATACTCTCCCTCCTTACTTTTTACATCCATGATTAAGCGTTTACATTTCATGCTTTCATGTTGATGGTTGATTCCATGCTTCCGTTTCAGGTTTTGGTCTCAACAAGTACCTTGGCATGGGGAGTGAACCTACCAGCTCACTTAGTTATTATAAAGGTAGAAGCGGATCCTCTGCAATGACATTGTTTCCATTACACATATGCTGTTTGGAGTCACTCTCAGATTCTTCTTTCTAACGCATTGTCTTTTCCCTGTACTGTTGCCGTGGGCAATGTTTTCTAATGCCTCAGGGAACAGAATATTTCGACGGAAAAACCAAAAGATATGTTGACTTTCCTCTTACAGAGATCTTGCAAATGATGGGGCGTGCAGGGCGTCCACAGTTCGATCAACATGGGAAAGCCGTTATTCTTGTACATGAACCTAAGAAAAGTTTCTACAAAAAGGTCAACCGCAAGTTAGATTCTCGGGTTATCCTAACATCCTATGCATGAATTTACCTCAATTATCATCTTTCCTCTGAATGCAGTTCTTGTACGAACCATTCCCAGTAGAAAGTAGCCTGAAAGAGAGGTTGCACGACCACTTCAATGCCGAAATAGTCTCTGGGACAATCGGCAACAAAGAAGACGCTGTGCACTATCTTACATGGACGTATTTGTTTCGTAGACTGGTAACTATTCCTCACATTCCATCAAAAAGCGATACAGCTTGAGAATTTGATACTGGTTCCTATGAGAAATTGTGCTAAGTTCATACTCAGTTTTCAATCACTGACTAGTAAACTGTTTACCAATCTTGACACAAGCAGCCAGATTATTTTCCCTATAAGAGTTCTTCATTACTGCAAGTTCATTATCTATCCGTGAATCAATGTCTTATGAACTGAGTGTCTACTTAACAGATGGCTAATCCTGCTTACTATGGGCTAGAAGGTACTCAAGATGAATCAGTGTGTTCCTACTTATCAAGGTATATACGAAAATTATTCTATAAAGAATGTTTCTCTAATAAGAAGTTAAGAACTAGCATAACATAAGGGTACGTGGGTGGATTTTATTGTAGATTGGTGCAAAACACGTTTGATGATCTTGAAGACAGTGGATGCCTCAAAGTAACAGAAGATAATGTAGAGCCTATGATGCTGGGTACAATAGCATCACAGTATTACCTTAGCTACATGACCGTGTCTATGTTTGGTTCTAATATAGGCCCCGACACATCTCTCGAAGTAAGAAGTTGAACCTATCAACTCTAATTCGAAAATTAACATGGATATATCCATGCATGAGATTTTGATTGTCTTCTGTCTTTTTTACCACAACCCCCCTTAGGCATTTTTGCATGTTTTGGCTGGAGCGTCTGAGTATGATGAACTTCCTGTGCGGCACAATGAGGTTTGTTACTTTGTTCACACTTTTGTACTTGGAAGTGATAAGCTGTCTACACTTTTCGCTCTTTATGTTCTTTATGTCCTCTTTTTCTCCTTAGGAAAATTACAACAAAACACTGTCAGAGAAAGTTCGGTATCGAGTGGATAATAACCATCTAGATGATCCTCATACGAAGGCAAATCTGCTCTTCCAGGTAAACTACTTTTCACATTCCTCAAACTTTGAAGGATAAAAAAACAATAATCAAAGTTCATGCTTAACTAACAAAGTTGATGATTGTGAACAGGCTCATTTCTCTCAGCTACCACTTCCAATCAGTGATTACAACACTGATCTAAAGTCAGTCTTGGACCAAAGCATTCGAATCCTCCAGGCCATGATTGATATCTGTGCAAACAGTGGATGGCTTACAAGCTCACTGACCTGCATGCGTCTCTTGCAAATGGTCATGCAGGTACTCTCTTGAAAGATTACTACTCTTATCTGAAGCAAAACCAATACTAATCGCGTTTGAAAAACTCTTTTATTTAATCCATTTCTCTCTTTTGTTGCTAGGGTATGTGGTCGGATCAAGATTCATCCTTATGGATGATTCCATGCATGAACGATGATCTTCTAGGATCTCTAACCGCAAGAGGAATCCACACGCTGCATCAGCTATTAGAACTTCCAAAGGAAACTCTAAAAACTGTAACCGGAAACTTCCCTGCTTCCAAATTATCTCAGGTACCAAAACCTCTCTAATATTTTCAGTTCATGGACTTGTCTGAATCTTCTCTATACTTCTCTGGTCTTAATTAGGATCTCCAGCGATTCCCGCGTATACAAATGAATGTGGGACTCCAAAAGAAGGATCCTAATGGGCCTTCAACGCTGGAAATCAAACTTGAGAAGATATCAAAGAGGAATATCTCAAGGGCGTTGGCTCCTCGTTTCCCAAAGGTATTTTTCACTAAAATCTTACTTTGAGATGCATAAAAAAAAATACTCATCAAGTTTTTTAACTTTGGGTTACTTATATAGGTGAAAGACGAAGCGTGGTGGTTGGTACTTGGTGATACATCAACTTCTGAACTCTTTGCTGTGAAGAGAGTTTCGTTTACTGGTCGTTTGATCACACGCATGGAGTTACCTCCCAACATAACCTCTCTTCAGGTTCTAATTTTTTTTCGCTTACTAAACTATTCTCTCTTTTAAAGTCTGCAAAAATATTAAACGATGAAATTGTCTTTTATGTTTTGGTCAGGATACTAAACTAATCTTAGTCTCGGATTGTTATTTGGGATTTGAGCAAGAACACTCCATTGAACAACGACCACGACGCTGATGAGCCATCAGATGGTAATGGGGGGGAGTCACTTATTTATAAAGCATTGAACTTTTTAGATGTCGATATTTTTCAAAATTCAGCTTTTTATTAATAGTTAATGTAAAACTAAAAAACATATTAAACATATTACAGTGACAAAATTTTGGACTTAACCACTATCCAAGAGACTAAAATGTGTTTTACACCCATGCAAAATAAATATCTTTTCCAATCAATTTAACATAGGAACAATCTCAGAGCAAAATAACATTTTTTCAAATTAACTTTGATATTTCTATTAAGTAGTGCTTTGTAGGCCTGGGCATTTTACCCGGATCCGAAGACCCGAACCGGAACCGACCCGAAAATACAGGTTCGGGTCCGGGTCCATGTTGAAGTATCTATTGGGTCCTTTTTCTTTGGATCCGCGGGTCTCGGATCGGGTTCGGGTCCTACCCGAGACCCGTTCGGGTACCCGTAGTACCCGCAAATTATTGCATATATAAGGTATATTTAGGTGTTTGGGTATATTTTTGGTATTTCGGGTAGTTTTAAAATTTTCAGATTCGGGTTTTCGGGTATAATTTTAGGTTTCGGGTAAAATTTTCGATTTTCAGAAAATATAATTCGGGTACTTGGGTAAAACTTCGGGTATTTTTGGGTTTTCGGGTCTGATTTTTTATAATTTTTGGATATTTTCGGGTATTTCGACGGTTCTTCGGATAATTTTCGGGTTTTCGGGTCTACTTTGGTTATTCGGGTCCTAAATACCCGAACCGACTCGGATCCGAAATATACCCGAAAATTATGGGTATTTTACGGGTATTGAAATTATAGACCCGAACCGACCCGAATCCGACAAGACCCGACCCGGAACCGACCCGAAAAGTTATAGGTACCTATATGGGTCCAAATTTCCAGGACCCGAAGAATCCGGACCCGACAAGACCCGAGGACCCGGATGCCCAGGCCTAGTGCTTTGATACTTGTGTGAAGTTACTCATAATTAACAACTTTGATTTTTTTTAACAACAAATTAACAACTTTGATTTTTTTTAACAACAAATTAACAACTTTGATAAACGAATTGTGTTATATTTCTATTTATTTTGCAATTGCCATACCTCTACAAAAGCGAACGCCATTTATTATTATTATCTTCAACATATAATACATGAGTTACAAAATGATAATACAACCTCACGATTTGATGATATTTCCATTTAATTAAAGCGAGTCTACTTCAAGACTGAATATAAAAAAAAAGTTCATGAAACAGGAGAGTGCGATAGATGAGAAGTGTTAGTCTTCATCACTGTCGTAAACCATGGCCATACGACGATGAGTCGGAGCTTTTCTCGGAGGAGACTCCTCCTCCTCATCTGACTCAATCCCTTTCCTTTTCCGGCCACTACCACCACCGTCTTTACCTCCCCTCATTCCCTGCATTCACCACAACACACAACATTACAATCATTAACAACAAAACATAGAACAACTTTTTTTTAACTTTTGAATACCTCAGCTTCTTCTTCTTCTTCTTCTTCATCTTCTTCTACTTCCTCCTCATACTCATCTTCTGGCTCCTTGACTCTTTTACGTGAACGTGGCCTTTCCTCTTCCTCCTCTTCTTCTTCTTCCTCAGTCTCATACTCTGATTCCTCTCTCTCACTCTCTGAATACTCTTGACGCCTTGTTGGTCTCGCTGAAGTCATTGAAGACCTCCCTGAAAAGCCTTTCTGGCTCTGCTTCAAGAAGAAGATGTTAAATCATTTATTTGGCATTACGCATAGGTAATGAATATGTTTTTGTTTACCTTCTTGGCGTTCATTATCCTTCGTTCTCGTTGCGCTTCAGCTTCAAGATCCTCCTCATAGCCACGGTTTGAGCGGTGTGAACCATACTGGTCTGTCTCTTCATCCTGCTTCCAACAAAACAATTAGTCTTTACTTCTGGAATCTTTGGTTTAGAAAATGGAAAGAACACAAACCTCTTCGAGAGCATCTTCCAAGTATCCAGTGGAAAGTTGTCTCCTCGCAACAGGAAGTGGATACTTGCGCTTAATTTTCTCCCTTGCTTGACTCAGCTTTGTACTAGCCTTGAGGTTTTGGCTTTCCATCTGGTGAATTTGATATTTACAAATGAGGAAAAGTCTACAAACTCAACAATATAATTAGAATTAGATTGTTTGGAGCTCAAGTTAAGAGTGTTACCCTTTCCCTCTTCTCCTTCTCCCTCTCAGGGTCAATGTCAGTGACACAGTTCTTAACTTTGAAGTCCTTCTTTTGCCTCGAGTCAACAAGAGCAGTCAAAAGCCTATGCGAATTTGACGTTAGAGATGATGGAATAAATCTCATTTTCTTCATAATCTTTCCTTGTGATTGAAGGATTCCCTAAAATCAACATCCAATTAAAACATGAGTTTAAATTTATTTTCTGAACAAAATATCACTTTAAAATCTCACTGATTTGAGTTAACACCTTTTCATGTTTGACTAAAAGGTGATTCTGGTCTTGTCTTGCATCTTGTTCAGTTATATCAAGAACTTCGTGTCCTATCATTATCTGTAAGCTTCCATCTGACCACCTTACAAACCGAGCATTACTTTCACTCTGCATAATGAAACATAACGAAACATTAGTATCAATAGGAATAATACATAGCATCATCACAGCTTTGATAGAAGTTAACACTTACATATGTTTTACCATCTCGACCCTTAACAAACCTATGGCGCACAATATTATTTGCTAGACGAATACGCATCTTCCCTCCAGGTTCATCACTCTCAAATGTCTCTTCTTCAACAAATGTCTTGGCATCAAATGGCTTTGGATCAATGCCCATTATATTAGAAACTTTTATCATATTCAGCTGCAAAAAAATATATCAAAAAGAACATAAGGTAATTGGACAAATGTTAACCTCTTTCTTTTGTGCTGGAAAAATGGGGTTTAAAAATATAAAACTGAATAGAATTCTCATGAACAACATGTCAGAGGAGAATATTTTAACAATATAAAGCAAATTATACCTTTTCAGGATCACCAGGAGGAGGACGGAAAGGAATTTCTACTTCCATAGGAGGGCCAACAGGCCTGTCCCTGTGCCTAGATTCAACATGTTCATCTTCTGACTCGTAGCGAGGATCCTCTTCAGGGATTACATCATCAAGTCCCATATCGTCGTCTGGTCTCTGATCCTTCTCAGAGCCCTCTTCATCTTCTACTGGCGACCTCTGAAAACTTACAACATCTCAGTATACATAAGTGTAAAGTCATATGGTTTCTAAGAAGGTAGGAGAAACTCACAGGTTCATCAGGCTCAATGTCATTACGAACATACTCTTCTGCGTCTTCTTCATCATCCGAAGATCCAAATACATTACGGATATTAATGTCTGATTGTGCAACTGGAGCTTCTTCCTTCTCCTCACTAGGTGATCTATGAACCATGACAAAAGTGAATATCAAATACTCTCAAATGACAAGCACGTATTATCAATTACTATATCTCTGTTTCAAAATGATGCATGTTTTAGAATTTTCACTCTACTAATAAAACATATTAAATTTCAGCTATAAATGCATAATTTTCGTAATTATCAATTTCCAATAATTTTAAACCATTAAGAATTCAATAAATGCATTTAAGTTTATAACTAATCAATATAAGATCATAAAAATGCATTGAAAATACAATTAAAAATGTATCTTTTTGAAACAATTTTTTATTTTATTTAACGAAACGGAGGGAATGTATCAAAAGCACAGTACCAAGTTCAAAGGAAGCCACACAAGAGCTAGTAAAAAAAAGGTACCTTTGAATCCTTCTCTGCTCAACCTCTTCATCTTCAGACTCATAACGCCTTTCACCAGACCTCTCTGACCCACTCTCAACAACATCTTGTCTCCTATTCACAGCTACTCTCTCCTCATTTCCTTCTTCTTCTTCTTCGCTTTCCTCCACTGGATCAGCAACATCAACTTCCTGTGAACTTTGCTCCCTCTCACCCTCACTTTCTCCATGGCCAAGTTCTTCTACATCTCTCTGTTCCCCCTCAGATTCAGCTTCTACGTCAACTTCAACCACAGCCTCTTCACCTTCTTCTTCTACAGGCTCCACACCTCCCTCAGCTTCATCCTATTGGTGTTTTAATTAGAAAGTTCATACATTTACATTTTGAATTGGATAATTATATTTATACAAAAAGGCAATAAACCAAACAACAAACACAATGTCACGTGGTTGAAGCTCACGTGATTAGAAAGTTCATGAATCTACACTTGAATTTGGATAATACAGTTTATAGAAAAAGACAAGAAACCAAACAACAACACAATTTCATGTAATAAATTCAGAAAACTAAACATGTTTCAAAGTACTCGTCCTATTGGTATTTTTAATTAGAAAGTTCAGACATTTACACTTGAATCTGATGATTATGTTTATAGAAAAAGACAAGAAACTACTAGTGTGATGAAATCAAAATTAAACATGTTTCAAAGTACTTTGCCTCATCCTATTAGTGTTTTAGTTAGAAAGTTCTGACATTTACACTTTGAATTTGGATAATAAAGTTTACAGAAAAGACAAAAAAAAAAAAACAACAACACCAATGTAATGTAATGGAAACAGACAATGAAACATGTTTCAAAGTAACTTTGCTTCATCCTATTAGTGTCTTTAATTAGAAAGTTCAGACATTTACACTTTGAATTTTGATAACTAAGTTTCTAGAAAAAGACAAAGAAGCCAAACAACAAAACCAGTGTCATGTAATGGAATAAGACACTAAAAAAAATGTTTCAAATTAACTTTGCTTCATCCTAATTAGAAAGTTCAAAGATTTACACTTTGAATTTGATAATCAAGTTAATAGAAAAAAGACAAGAAACTAAACAACAACACCATGTCATGTAATGGAATCATAGAAAGAACATTTTTTTTTAATACGAAACCCTAAGGGAAGGAGGAAGGAAGAGATTACGGAAGGATAGTTGGGGTGAGGATTGGATTCATGTTCGGATTCAATCTCTTCTTCTTCTTCCTCGGAGTTATCTCCGAAGAGATCTTGCATCATCTCTAACCTCTTTACTTCTCCTGCCACCATCTTCGCCTCTCTCTCTATTTGCTCGTGACGGTGATCGCTTCGAGCCTTCGACGGAGGCTTGACTCTATCGCGGCCGAAGGATTTTTCTTTTTCTTTTTTTTTGTTAAGAAAAAGCCCAATAAGATGGGTTTAACAAATTTTAAAGCCCAATGCAAGAATAAGTGTTGATTGTTGGAATTAATTTTTAGTTTTTAGATTTTGGTTTTTGATTTTCAGATTTTAGCTTTGTTTTTTATAAACTTTTTTTTTTAGATTTTGATTTTTTAACCTCAAATTTCACCCTTATAAACCATCTTATCAAAATTTTACACCATGTTAGAAAATTATTTTAGCCTTTGATTTTCATAATTGTCAAAATATTATTTTAAATTAAAATCTTTATTTTTGATATAAAAAATTAATAAACTTTGAATATCACTGGAGTTGTGGTGATTTTAAAACTCAAAAAGTATTTATAAACATACATTTCTCAAGTTGAACTTTTTTTTTTTCTGCCAAGTTGAACTTTAAGTGCAGAATTCTCATTTTACAATGTTTTATAACTCACTAGTAAATAAAGAAATAAAAACATCCATCTCACTCTTGGTTAAACACAAACCAATCTCAACACCACCAATCTCATCCCTCCTATTAGACATCGTGAACGCCGTGTACCGATCAATAGAAACAATCTCATTGTTAACCGGTCTCCCCCACCCAAAATCCGCCTCGTATAGAAACCGAATCAATCTGAGTACCCGGTTTGAGATTCTTAATCCCATCAACATACAACTCGCAAACCGTTTCAATCCCTCTTGAACCCAAATCTCTAACAGAATCCGTTAGAATCTTAACAGCGTTTACAAAACCGTCTTCTCCCATCAACATCTTAGCTTCGTACCCAAAACAACCAATTGGGAACACGCAGTTCCCAAAATAATTATCCGGAACCGGCCGGTTCAACCGGTTTCGAAAATCCGCCGCGTACATAAACGCAACCGGTCTATCCGCGTCGCCTCCACGCGCCTTCACCAAGCAACTCCACAGATACGCGCTGGCGACCACGAACGTCGACAACAAGCGAGTTACCTCACTCTCGGCACGCTCCTTGAGCTTGTCGATGTGCTCCCGAGTTAACTCGAGCGTGAGTCTAACCAAACCGGATCCGGTTTTCGTAACCGGAGGCAGTTCCAGTGTTCTCGGTTCATTTAATTCCAACATCTTCGACTCGAGATCCGCCACGTGGAGGTCAATAACGGTACGATTGATAACCGGAGTTAATTCCTCCGGTAGAGTCCCGGTTAACGGTTCATTTAATTTACATATATGCGCCCATGATTTTATAAACATGGCCGATCCTAACGCGTCTTTAACGGCGTGATGCTCCGTTATCCCGACGGAGAATCCTCCGTTGGGGAAAAACGTGATCTGGAGAGAGAGCAGTGACGCCGAGTCAGACTCGATCGTTAACTCGGGAACCAAGACTCGTAACTCGCTCTAGAGACGTAATCCTTTCCCTGAGACGATGGAGAAATCTGCTTCGCTCTCTGCGATGGTAAGCGAGACGGTGCTGTCGTTGGAGACGGTTATGCGGGGTTTGGGATCGTGTGGGGTCCACCAGGTGAGGTGGCCTGCGAGAGGGAGGTAGTGACGTAGGACGAGGGAGAGTGAGAGGGAGAGTTTGGGAAGGATTGATGTGTGGAAATGCTCCCGAGAAGATTCTGAGTGTGAGAGTTTGTAGAAGAGGACTTGCTGTGTGGGGTGTGATCTTATCCAACGCAAGTCGAAGAAGGTTAGTGGGAGGATTAGCGAGTTGGTTGAGTCAGGGGATGAGTTTGTTGCGGGGCTGACTCGGGTGGTTTTGATGATGTTTAGCGCCATTTTTTTTTTAAACCAGGAGTTGGTGGATTTGAAATGGGGAGAGTATGTGTTTTATAATTCATCTGGAGATTATTTAAAAGATTTTTTTATTTAAATTAATTAACTAGTTGTTATTTTTTTTTTGTTTCGAACTACTCCACTAATGTAGGCAAAGCAAAAAAATATATTTTGAAATACAGATGTTTGGAGTTTACCTATGACTATGATTGTAACATGCGAAACCAGCTAATGCTATGTGAATTATTATCCACTTTAAAATCTATACTGTTATTTGTGAAGTGATTTTTCGTAACGAAACTCTCACGTTAAAAGTTAGACTGGTTAATATAGTTTATACCTTTAATGAATAATTAAAAATTTCAATATATAATTAAACATAAATAAAAAACAAATTTAAATTGATTTTAGATTTATATTTATCTAAAACTATTTAATATTGGGTTATAAAGTCTTTATTAACCTTGAAAAATAATTATATTTGTAAATATATAATTAATTCGAAATTAAAAACGAATTTCATTTATTTGATAATTATCCTTATAATTATCCTTATCTAACCTTTTATATTATGTTATAAATTCTTTATTAACCTTGAAAAATAATTATATTTGTTAATATATATTTAATTATGAAAAAATAAATTTGCAAAGAATATATGTATAGATAATTTATATTATGTTATCCAAAACATTACTAAAGTTAATTTTATTATACTTCTTTTTGTTATGTCTAGAAAACATATTAATTTATTACTAAATATTTTAAATTTATGAGAATTTCACATTTAATTTGTGCAATTATAATTATTTATATGATGATGAAAAATTTTATATATAGAAAGAATATGTTTAGATTATTATTAAGTGTTTTGAGTGTATGCACAATAATTTATTATAATTTACTTAAAATGATTATATATTTGTTTATAGATATTAGTAAAATTATTAAGCCCGCAAGTGCAGGCAAAACACCTAGTGTTATAGTATTAGTCCTACAAATGCTATTTTAAAGAAATCGAGAAGCGGTTTATATAGGACTGACTAAATAGATTTCAGAATCTAGGCAGAACCTAAATTAATTTGATATATTTTATTTATATTAGACATTTGATTTTTAAAGTTTAATTATAAAAACATAGATATACAGATTAAAAGATTTTTTTTTTTGGGATTAATTTGTGTTAATATTATTGCCTTATTTAACAAAATTAAACTAATTTATATCAATTAAAACTGAATTAGACTAACTTTAATCATTTCTGAATAGATTAAACTAATTTGAGATGCATGATTTTCAAAATTTAGTTTTGGTCATGTCCCATTTGAGTCTTAAGTGCCAATTAGATTTGTAAAACACTAAGGGATTGATTGACAAGAATTATAGCTTTATATTTTTTGTCTCCACATGAGTTCGTCAAGGCTTACGCTGCCCATCTCAAACGCTCTGGCAAGGTATTGATGTCGTAGAACCAAGTCACTGTCTGTTTTCTACTTCTAAATTTTAAGACAAGATTGTGTCTTTTTTTTTATGTGTAGATTGAGTTGCCACCGTGGACAGACAGTCAAGACTGGTAAACTCAAGGAGCTTGCTCCTTATGACCCTGACTGGTACTACATCAGAGCTGGTATGTATATTCTTGTCACTTATGTAATGATGGTTGTTTCTTATTGTTCTGAGATTGAAAGTTGTAATCTTTTTTAATCTTGTAAAGCATCGATGGCGAGGAAAGTGTACTTGAGAGGTGGACTTGGAGTTGGTGCGTTCCGTAGAATCTATGGAGGAAGCAAGAGAAACGGAAGCAGACCACCTCATTTCTGTAAGAGCAGTGGTGGTGTTGCTCGTCACATTCTTCAGCAGCTTCAGACCATGAACATTGTTGACCTTGACACCAAAGGGTTAGTTTTTTTAATATTATCATCTTCTCTTATTTGAAGTGATTAAGCACAAAAATTACTATATATGATTTATCTATATTTGTTTTTGAAATGTGTTACTGTTTAATTTGCTACTATTAGGGACATTATGGCTTTTATCTAATTGGTACTTATTGTGATGTTGTTACTAGGGGGAGGAAGATCACATCAAGTGGTCAGAGAGATCTTGACCAAGTCGCTGGAAGGATCGCAGCTGCCGTCTAAATTCTAGATCATCACAATGGCTGATTGTCATTTTTTTTTTTTTAAGATTAGTTATAACAAAAATGAGTTACATATATAATGTCGACCGTTATTGATATAAGTCTCTTTCAACCTTAGTTTATTCTAGAAAATTTCACTGAGATTAGTAGTGTTTTATAATATATGATTTCAATTTTTTTATGTTTTTGAGTTTCCATTGGTGCGTTATATATAGCCAAGCGCTTTTTTCTAACATCTACCTCAATCGTTAAGGACTCCTATGAGTCTCAATTTTGTTTTTGGGAAAAGTTACATCCCTGGAGACTTCAGATTTTGATGTTTTTCCAAAAGCTCAGATTTTAATTTAATTTACACCAAAGTGTGGACTGTGGAGAAATCTTCATTTTTTTTTATTTTTTTTTTGGGGGTTTGCCTAGGGCCACGGTAATAGAGTCTGACGATGAAATTACGAAATAAATCTAGATTTTTTCATAATTGGTAACCTTTCGTATTAAATTCGACGGTTTATCTTCCCAAAAAACACTTGGGCATCAACTCTTAGCCTTTTAGGCGGCATATGCACGCGTACATGTTTTTTCTTTTTGAACCTATTATCATCAGTTTGCTGATGTCGCTTTACGAATAATTACAATGCATTTAGATGAACTGTTTGTAGTATTTGTAGCTATATAAATATAGGTGGTTCTGATGCCAAGAACACGTTAAAGTCAAGAAAAACAAAAAAAAAAGGGTATGAAATTCAAAGCTTCAGTTTTCTTTTCAAAACGGTTCCGGCAAGTTACGATGCCAAGGGCTAAAACATCAGAAAACGGCGTCGTTCGGCAACGACTGTCTCTCAGTGACGTTGGTCTTAAATATCTAGCTATGTCGGCAACGTGCAGAGAAGCATCCGAGGAGGAGGAGGGCTTTGCGACAGCGATATCACTCAATCACGTCCCTCACGGTTAATATCTCTAAAACCCTTTTCTTGATTCTTTTTTATTATGATTCTTGAGTCTCAAGGTAATCTCTAGTTGTAAAGAGTTATTATCATTATGATATTTTCAATAGGAGTTAAAGACGGGAGCGACAAGAAGATTCTTGTAGACATGTTGTTGTGGGCAATGGAGAACAAAGCTCCTGCTAACGTGGTGCTGATCTCTGGTGATGGAGATTACTCCTATGTTCTTCATCGGTTGAGGATGATTGGGTACAATGTTCTTTTAGTACGACCTGAGCATGCATCTCGCTTTCTAATTGCTGCTGCAAATACAATATGGTTGTGGAGGAGCATTGTTGCTGCTGGTGGCTAATGTGAAAACTCTTTCAAGAACCAACGAGATTAGATGTTTTTTTTTTTATCTTGTAACGGTTGTTGTTGTCTTAAGATTAAACCATTTTTCTTAATTTGTATTTGTTGTGTGTAGGCTTCGATAGTAGTCAGTCAAAGCTGCGATCATGTGGGATTTAAAAACCTTGTGGTGTAATATTTGCAAGGTCCATTATGCATCAGCTGGGCATGAAGAACATACATCAGGGAGAATACACAAAAACAAACTTGAAGTAACCATTGGGTTATAATAAGTGAAAGAAATTGCAATTAGTTTTATTTTTATTTTTATTAAATTTCAGAACTGGGTTAGGAGGTCCTTGTCTTGGTAGTTGAATGTATTTTAAATGTATGTTATGAAATTATAAAAAAATTTGTTCAGTAAGGTAGCATTTCGCAAATGCTATAGTTCTTACTGGCTTAGGCGTAAAACTTCAAGATAATTAGTATCAAAATAATCCAACAGATGACCCAAAAAAAAAGAAACAGCTGGGCTGATTGGTAGTTACTAGTTAGTGTTCTTTCTTGTGTTTTGTCTTGGCCAACGGTAGTTGGTAGTCTAATGAGAATATAACGTTAAGAAAGTGACTGAAACCAATTAAAACATTGGTTTAGAGTATTAAATCTAATTATCAAGTTGTAATTAAATTACGAAAGCTCTTCAATAATAATTACTCACTAGGTGATTTTCCCGTGCTCATGCACGGATATAAATATTCATAAAAGTAAAATTTTATAATAATTGATTGATATTTAATTTTAGTTCTGAATAAATTTTATGACTTTGTATATATTATTGTTGGTTTAATTATCTTTTGGATCAATAGTCGGTTTGGTTATCAATTTGGTATATTGGATAATATCTATTTTTCGAGTTCAGCTATAATATTTTTTATTCTAAATATAATAAAACTTTGATTAATTTTCTTATTTTCATTTCGGTTGGTTATTGTCTATGTAAATATATTATAGTTAAATTATGTATAACTTAATATATAGTGTGTTTAAAATGAAATAAATAATAAACTGAAGTGTTTGATTCAAAATTACATAAATGGATATAATGATAATATTTTGAAGTCTCATGCATATATATAAATTATACAAAAGAATTAAATTGTAATTGGTTAATATTTTTTTTCTTATTTAATATGCTTTGGGTTAACCTCTAATTTATATGTATAAAATTAAATAGATTATTGTTATTATTATTATTATTATTATTATTATTATTATTATTATTATTATTATTATTATTATTATTATTATTATTATTATTATTATTATTATTATTATCACTATTATTATTATTATTATAACATTATATGTTCTTATTGTAGTTAGATGTTTAATTTTGGATATAAATTAGATTAGTCGAGTCATTCATTTTGGAGTATATTGAGTAAAATACATTTTTGAATTAAAATTGAAGTATAATTACTTTTTATTTTAGTTAAGTCAAATCAAATTAGTTTTATTTATCGCTTAAATATACATGTGTTTTCATAATATTTATTTACTCTTTATTTTAGTTAAGTCAAATCAAATTATAGTTTATTTATCGCTTAAATATACATGTATTTTCATAATATTTATCAAATCATATGTTGATTTTTAAAGAATATTAGAAAATAAAGTGTAACTGGTAAATTTTTGAATGTTCATGAACATATATATTTTTATTATTTTGAAAATATATTTTATGTTATTTAAAAATATATATTAATGAGGGTATTACTATTTTGTGAACTTTCCTTCTTAATAAAGTCATAATACATACATATATTTTCGTTTTTAAATTTGTTTTAAAAATTTAGAAATATTTCCTTTTTATTATATATGTTATTTGGAAAAATGTAAAAAAAGAAACTAAATAAAAAAGTTAATAATAATTTTAAAATCAAATAATTCATTAAGGGTATCTATGTAATTAATCATCGCGAGAGTTAAGGTGAACGCGACACGTAGGAAACTGACTTCTCAAATAATATTATAGAGATTCGTTTCTTTATTATAAAGTCAAGTCAATTTTATATACTTTTTGTTGTCCTCTTCTTTTCTCTTTGTCAGTCTTTGCTTTGGAAAGCAAAAGCTTACTTGTACAAAATCGATCATCCTCTTCAATAATACGATGAGCATATGAGAAAAAGTCGAGTCACAGACCATCTCATCACCACGATGACTGAGATGATGAACAACACCACGGCGGAGGCAGAGTACACCAGGTGTAAAACATCGGTTTGGTGGGACATAGAGAACTGTGCTGTTCCCAAAGGTTGTGATGCTCATGGGATCACTCAGAAGTTAAGCACAGCGCTGGCTAATATGAATTATCTTGGTTCTCTTTCTATCTCTTCCTATGGCAACACAGATCTCATCCCTAAAGCTGTTCAACATGCTCTCTCCTCCACTGGAATCTCTCTTAACCATGTCCCTCCCGGTTAATTTTCTCATCTATATAATAAAAGTTAAATACAAACTTTGTACTTAAGAGTTTAGATTCAAGCAGCTGTGTTTTGTTTATTGCAAGGACTTGGATTTGGATATTTAGTAGGGTTGGTCATAATATCTGGATCCAAAAAAATCGAACCAAATCCGATCTAGAAAAAAATATTGAATCTGAAATAAATGGATAAAATATTCGAACCGGATGCAAAATTTTAATGTCTAAAATCTGAACATGACTAAACCGAACTATTTCGAATATGTGGAAATATCCAAATCACTATATTAATTATTTTTATATTTTATATCTATAAAATATTTAAATACATGAAATGTCCAAAAATAACTTTGAGTAACTATTTGAAAAAAGTAAAAAAAAAAAATTTAAACACAAGAAATATCTGAAATATTTACGTGTTGTCCAACCAAGTATCCAAAATAAACCAATTTTAGATATTTCAAATTTATATATTGTAACTTTTGATTTTGAAAATTCAAAATGTATATTTAGATTTTGAAACATTTACATGATGAAATGGGTATCCAAAACCGAAGCAAACCCGCAATGATCTAAACTCTACAAAAATTATAAATATTTGAATGAGGCTAAATATGTATCCGAAAAACCTGAACCAAACCCGAATGGCCACTGCTAAAGGATGGCTGTTGAGTCTCAAGTCTTTGTGTTCTTGAACAGGAAGGAAAGACGCGAGTGACAAGAAGATTCTAGTGGATATGTTTTTGTGGGTAGTGGAGAATCCTCCTCCGGCCAATATAATGCTTATCACCGGTGACATAGACTTCTCCCATGCCCTTCACCGGCTGAGAATGAGGAGATACAACATTCTTCTAGCACACCCTCAAAATATTTCACCTTCCTTGGTTGCTTCTGCTAAGACCTCATGGCTCTG
This sequence comes from Eruca vesicaria subsp. sativa, assembly GCA_932364175.1. Taxonomy (NCBI): domain Eukaryota; kingdom Viridiplantae; phylum Streptophyta; class Magnoliopsida; order Brassicales; family Brassicaceae; genus Eruca; species Eruca vesicaria. Next base: position 162,606 of record CAKOAT010322932.1, read on the forward strand.
GAGAAGCTTATTATTACCAAGTGGAACTTCCCTCACACAGTGTGAATCCTCACGGGTACTTGAGAGTTCTGAAATATCTAGTGAAGAGGTTTTTTCTACACAACCAATGGATTCAGGGTCTGGTTCTAGTAGGGCTGCGAGAAGTAGATTCAAAGGAATCTATGTCTCAAAAGCATCAAATTAGCTCTTGGCAAAGGAGGTAAGTTTTAATATTTAAAGTTAAGATTTCTAATTTTTTTATGAAAAAGAAATTCAGTTTCTTTGATTTTTTTTTTTATTTGACTTGACTTTGGAGGAGGCTCTAGTTGATGCTAAAAACTTTGAAGAAAGTGGTCAAAACAAAAACAAAGAGTCTTTGAAGTGCTTGGAGAAACAGAACAAGGAACTGATGGAGGAGACTATTACAACATCTGAAACAGTATCTACACAAAATGAGATTGTGATCGAGGAGTTACAAGGCATGCTCAAACAGGGCTTGCATATAAAGTCAGGTGAGCCAGAAAATGCACATGCAGGCCCTAGTGTGAATTTAGAGGAGGACATGAACAAGAAGAAGAAGAAAAATAGGCAAAAGAAAAAGAGTAGAGTGGTTGAAGATAAAGCTGAACCATATGTTTGTAGTATTTGCAGTGTCATTTGTGATAGTCCTGCCATATTCGAGTCGCATCTTAATGGCCGTAAGCATGCTGATATGATTGACAAGTACTCAGAGGTAATCTGTTTTTGAATCATCTCTATAGTCTCAATGTGAAAGTCAAAGGTTGATGATAACATTATTATTGAAACAGGCGCTGCTTGATGATAAGCAAATACAAGAGGATATTATTATTCAAGATAATGGTCACTCAATAGATGGAGAGGCACCTGAGAACATGGACTACTTTAATAAACATTCTCGAGCTTTTGAAGATGTAATAGAGAATGGTTACAAATCTATTCCAAATGAAGATAAAGCTGAACCTGAAGCATATGTGTGTAGTGTTTGCAGTGTGATCTGCGTTTGTCCAATTGTATTCGAGTCTCATCTGATGGGTCGAAGACACGCTTCAAGGGTAAAGAAACATGAAGAGGTAAGTTAAATAGTTTTGGTTTGATGCTTAAGGTAGATATGATATGAACGAGTCTCATTAATATATGTTGAGCACTGAGTACAGGTTCTGTTTGATGATAAGAAGATTCTAGAAGAAAGCCTTAAAGAAAAAGATCATCCAAGAAACAAACAAGAGAGTATCAAAGAAGTTAGTCAACGCAGTAAAGAAGGAGTAGAAAATGAGATTGAACAAGAACCCAAAAAAGCAAGGTAATGTAGTAACTTTTGGTCTTGTTTATTTAGTTTACTTGTTTCTGATAGTTTGTGGCTCTTCTCTTGTTTACGCAACAGAGAGAGACTTGACTCAGTGGTTAAGAGGTTTGAACTTTCACTAGAGGATACGTCTGAGCAGACGGTGGTTGAGGCTGGAAGCGCATCTGAGCTTGCGGAGGAGAGTGGAACTCAGATTAGGGTTTGCGATTGGTGCAGTGTGATGTGCACTTCCCAAATGGATTTTGATTCACATTTGACAGGTAAGAAGCATGCTGCCAGTGTGAAGAAGCAAGTTGCCGTGGTGAAGAAGCAAGCTGGGACCAAATTTGCTTTTGTTAGAAAGAATGGGCCTTAAGTGGGCCTTTTATTTTCCCGCCCTTAATAAACGGACGCATAAGATTATCCACTGTTATGGGTTTGACAAACAAAATACTGAGATTAATGTGTCTTAAGGATCATCATGATGGGCTTATTTAAATAAATGTATGTCTTTTTCAAATAAAAGATTTATGATCAAAATGTAAAATTCATCTCGAGTTGGATTCATATTTTTTTGTTTGTATGCGTTTGAATGAGTTAATGAGTTCGAGTCTTTTTGTGCCTTATGTCTAGAGTCTTAATGTGAATCTAATGTTGACGATGATAACATTATTATTGAAACAGGCTTTGCTTGATGATAAGCAGATACAAGATGATATTATTCATCTCAAGGCTGTTCATCATGATCCATGATGGGGCTTACTTAAGTAAATATATGTCTTTTTCAAATAAAAAACTTATGATCAAAATATTAAAATATATTGGATTCATCTTTTCTTGTATGCGTTTGAAAACTTGAAATCACATGCTGAAATATCATACCTACTTAAAAGTTTGGAAGAGATTCCACTTGTTAAAATAAAATAATGTGATGAACCGGGCTAATCACTAGGGCTGAGCATTTTATTTGTTAAATTTGATTAGATTCGTTATTCGTTTCGCTTCGATCCAAAAATTTCGAATATCCGTAAACTTTCGAATCAAAGCAAATACTAAAAATCAATATCCGCTAAAATTGAAGCAAATCATAAATATTAAAATTTTGGGAAGCGGAGATCCGATCCGATCCGGAAATATATAAATATATGTATATCTTGATTATATTTAAAATTTTAAATGTATAAAATTATATAATTATTATTCTATCATATGATTTTGAACAATTCTGTTCACATTATTACTTATATAAAAGTATTACATAAAAAGAGAGAAGCTAATTATAACAATTATATTTTTTTCTTAAATTTTGTGGTATTATAATTGTAACTTAAAATATAGAAAGTAGATTGAAGAAGAAGAACAGTACTATGCATATTGCATCGTTTATTCTATATTTTTCGATTATACAAATGGAATAGAAATTAAATTTCATGTTAATATAGTATGCCTAGGTTCTTTTCCATCTTCTATGGTGGTTTATTCTTATCATCCATTAACTCCAGCGACAACTTCACCAGCCACTCTACAAATCATTTCTCCTCAACTATTTTATGAATTCAGTTCTCATCCAAAAAAAAATGTGTAGTTTAATTGAGATAATAATATTCTGTTCTACGTGGGCATACATAGAATCGAATGTACATTAACAAATATCCCTCTATCTACCTCCTTTGTTCTTGTCTCTGTATTTCATCATTTTCTCCTTCTACTCTTCTTCTCTTCCAGCTTTTGTTTTTTCTCTCTCACTCTTCTTTTTATTCTTCTGTTCTTCTTCACCCATAAAGAGAAAGGATATAAAAAGAGAGGGTAATGGTGGAAGTGAAAAAGAAGAGGGATAGTGAGAAAAGTGAAGGTGTATTAAGAATAAAACTTTAGCAATTACGACATATTAAAATACTTTGCTCAAAAGGACGTTAACGATAACGAACAAATTTGCTCAAAAGTGAAGGTGTCATAAGCTCTAGATCTTTCTTACGCAAGTCTATATAAATAAACCTTACGTAATCATTTTCATTAAGCTGAATAACAAACAACATTCAAAGTTATCTTTCATCATTTCAATATCTGAAGGTTACTTTCATTTCTTCAGTACCGGTCCCTGGAGACATTGGTGGTTTAAGTAAGAGAATGGATAGCTTGAGTGTTGGCCCTCCCTCCTTTTATAAGAAACTTTGTTCTGTTCCAAAGCTTCGCAAGGTTCCCGTTGGATTGGATTTGCCATTGATAGAGCTTAAGAAGAGACTCATTGACAATAATACTGTGGTTAGTCTCGTGGTCTCTGCTCCTCCAGGGTGCGGAAAGACCACCCTCGTTACTCACTTTTGCCATGATTCTCAAGTCAAAAGTATGTATAAAAGTCTTAAAAACTTTCCCTCTTTAGGACTCTTCTTTTTTCTCATCTAGTTTTCATTATGCAGGCAAGTTCAAACATATCTTGTTTAATGTTGTCACAAGTACTCCTGACTTTAGGAGGATAGTAAAAACCTTACTCATGCACAACGGTTACACTCCACAAACATTTGAGAACGATACTCAAGCAAGCGTTGCCTTAAGAAATCTGCTGGTGGAACTGAGTGAAGATGGTCCTATATTGTTGGTTGTTGGATGATGTCTGGCATGGAGCTAATTCCTTCCTTGAGAAATTTCGTATTAGCATTCCGGATTATAAGATTTTGGTGACTTCTCGCTCTGAGTTTCAGAGCTTTGGTTCCACTTATTATGTGAAACCTTTGGAAGATGAAAATGCCAGAGCCCTTCTCATTCAATGGGCACCACAACCTTATAACGCCTCTCCAGCTGAGTACGAATATCTCCTCCAAATGGTATTCGTTTAATTTCTACCAACTTATATATTAGAAATCTAATTAATTACTTATGGCTTCACTTGTCTCGTTTGCAGATATTGAAACGTTGCAATGGATTCCCACTCGTAATTATAGGAATTGGCATTTCACTTAATGGAGTACCTCTACATATATGGAAAAAGGCTGTAGAAATCTGGTATCAAGTAGAAACAATTCTTGATTGTCCTCCTCAGCCTAGTGTGCTTCAATGTCTGCAGTCTAGCTTCGATGCCCTGGATCCTAATCTGAAGGAGTGTTTCTTAGACATGGGCTCATTTCTTGAGGACCAAAAGATACGTGCTTCTGTAATAATTGACATATGGATGGAACTATACGGTATTACTAGTATTATCTTGTGCAAGAAGTACCTTGAAAACCTCGCCTCCCAGAATCTACTTAAACTTGTTCCTCTCGGGTATGTTCTCTCTTCCATCTAATATTAGACGAACTTACTTATTTTTTATTGGTTTCATCTGCAGAAATGAGCACGAAGATGGTTTCTACTATGATTATTTAGTCACTCAGTATAGTATTCTTAGGGAGCTGGCTATCCATCAAAGCGGATTGGAATCATTCCCGGAAAGAAAAAGATTGAATTTGGAGATAAGAGAGGATACAAATCCTGACTGGTGTTTGAATCAAATGGAGCCTATTATGATCAAGGCCTCTATGTTGTCTATCTCTACAGGTAAATTCTTCAGAGTGGCTTATATAAATCTCTATGTTGTTTCTGTAAATATGACTAGATTCTGTGCGGGTGTTCAAAAAAATTATATTGTTAAAACAGTTTCATACATAATTGATTGTATATATTTTGATGCTTACGATATTTATATATATTTAATATAGTTTTATAGTCTATATGCATCAAATTAATTTACTCATTTCGTTTCAGTTTAGATGTCATTCTAGATTTTTGCACACATATTAAGAAAACATTTAATTTTACATATTTTCAAGATAAAAACACAATTACCTATACACCTAACCACTTTTCAACCAAAAGAAAAATAGAATATTATATAAAATTAATAAACTCTAAAATGACACTTAATTTGTGACAAAAAGTTAAGCCTAGAGTAACAAGTATTTTGAAAGGGTGAGAGTAATTGTTTTAAATTTTCATCTTTTCAGTTGTTTATATATATATATCTCTTTGTGGATTATAATTGATATGTATTATATATATATATATATATATATAACAATGAAGGTGAATATAATTTATTTTTTTGTTTATATATTATTTATTTTATTGTAATAATCTATTATTTATGTGAAATTTAAGTTTTAAGTATTTAATAATAAATAAATAGGTATTAGATGATCAATGCCTTTATGTTGTCTATCTCTACAAGTAAATTCTTCAGAGTGATTATATAAATCTCTCTGTTGTTTCTTTAAATATGATTATTACTAGATGATTTTCCCGTGCTCATGCACGGACATAAATATTTAAAATAAATATATTATAATAATTGATTGATATTTACTTCAAATTTAAAATTAATTTATAATTTTTAGATATAATTTCTATTAATAATATTATATTAATTTAATTATTATAATTTTAGATGTGTTATATTTCGTCAGTTTTATTGTTTTTACTGTTGATTTAGTTATCATTGAGATATATTAGATTCTATCTATTTCTCTGAATTCAACTATAATCTTTTTTATTCTAAATATATTAAATTTTTGATTAATTGTCTTATTTGCATTTATGCCGGTTGTTATCTTAGAAATATAAGTATATCCTGATTCTAAAATACATACTTAAGTAACTAATAAATTTTTGCAAGCTAATGAACACATATCAATATTTACAATATTTAGACTGATTAGATGATAAACTGAAATTTATTTTAAATNTTTGTTTAAGTATTTTGATTATGGTTATATTAAATTCCACAAACATAAAAACAGAAAATTAAAAATCAAAAGAGTTATTAAGAAAACATATAATTTTAACTATTAAAATATAATGTATCTACTTCGATAAATTATATAATGTTATGATATTTTAAGATAATTGTAGTTATTTGATCAAAAAATATTTATTATTAAAATTTATTTTTAGTTTTGTTTTTAATATCTTTTAAAATATGCAGTAAAAATGGTATTGTTTTTGAGAAATTATATTATATAAGTAAATAGAATTTATTTTTTTTTTTTGTAACTGTAAGATATTATAATCAAAAATATACTAAAATAAAAATATATATATTTCAAGAATACTAATTATATTTTTTTTGTCAATTAAACATATATCATTTTATGTTACTTAATTATTTTATGTAATCATCTAATAAAATAGATAGATACAAAAACAAATACTTTGAAAATCTATATATTTATTGTTTAAAACTATTATTTTTTTTAAAAAAATATCTCTTTTTCTAATATAAAGATTAGTTGTGTGAACTTTTTTTATGGAATCACATTATATACAAATATTGTTTTTCATCTAAGAAGATATAGTTATAAAGTATTTTATTACTTCAAAAATATATTTTATGTTATTTAAAATATATTTAAATAAAATATTACTATTTTGTGAACTTTCCATTTTTATGAAACCATATTTATATATACTTATATTTTTCGTTTTTAAAGAGTTTTGTAAACTTTATACATGTTTCTTTTTTATTTTATATTGTTATTTGGAAAAAAAAATAAAAGGAAATAATAATATTTAAATGTATTTTTTTAATTCATTAAGGGTATCATAGTAATCAACCAGCGTGAGAGTTAACGTGAGCGCGACACATAAGAAAGTGACTTCTCAAATAATATTATAGAGATGTTATTTTTTGGTTATTTCAGATGATTCGTTCTCATCGAATTGGGTTCAAATGGATTGTCCCAATGTTGAGGTTTTGATTCTTAATTACACTTCACGATACTTTGCTTTACCAAGATTCATCGCTGGAATGACGAAGCTAAAGGTTCTGATAGTCACAAATCACGGTACTTATCGAGAAAGATTGGGAAATTGCTCATGTCTCAGCTTATTACCAAACCTGAAACGTATTAGACTGAGCAATCAAGTGTGGTCAGCACCAGACATGCCCTTTGATACCTCTGAATCTGATCTCAAACAAGACTCTTTCCCTATGAATTCTCAGTGGAAGAAAGGGAAGCTTTTAGGTCGTGGTACATATGGAAGTGTTTACGTCGCCAGCAACATGTACTCTTTTATCTCTCTCTTTCCCAAAGGTGTTGGATGCTCCTTTTTAGAGCATCATTATTGAAGGTTTTTTAGGGTGTAGTTCTTATCAGAATATAAAAAAATATTTTTTAGCGTTGAACTGAGAAAACTAAGAAACGGTTCTTAAAAAACCAATTTCTTATATTCTGTAAAGAAACTCACCCAAAGAAACCTACAATAATGATATTCTTAATGCATTCTGAGTTTTTTTTCTTTTTTTTTTCTATTTGCAGTGAAACTGGAGCCTTGTGTGCGATGAAGGTAGTTGAAATATATCCTGATGACCTCAAATCTGCAGAGTGTGTAAAGCAATTAGAGCAGGCAAGCTCCACGATAGATTATACTTTTAGCGAGTTTTTGGTTATTTCATACGTAACTTGTTTTTTTTTTTTTCAGGAAATCAAACTTCTCAGTAACCTTTTACATCCAAACATTGTGCAGTATTTTGGTAGTGAGACAGTGAGTATATATCCTCTCTTTACATGCAGATAATCTAACTATGGAATTTAATCTGGCTAATTGGAATATGTTTTGTATGTAAAAGGTAGAAGATCGTTTCTTTATATACCTGGAATATGTTCACCCGGGTTCAATCAACAAATATATCCAAGACCATTGCGGCGGTACCATGACAGAATCTGTTGTTCGTAATTTTACTCGTCATATTGTGTCCGGTCTGGCTTATTTGCACAGCAAAAAGACTGTACATAGGTAGGAATGTTTACCGTAATCAATTTTGGTGAATATATCTATCTTATTAAAAGTATCTTTTAAAAATAACATTGGTTTTATCTGGGATAGTACAAAATATGCCATTAAAATTTTATCAGTTCTGTATTATTTCATTAAAGTTATTTTCGTTATTAAATGTTACACCAGGAGAAATCTGAACAGATAAATAAAATTAAAAACTAGATTATTAAGATGATTGAAAATAGTTTATTTGATAAATTAAATAATAACTAAAATTTAATGGTATTTTGTCATATATTTTTTTTATTATCTCCAATGATTTCTCTGATCACTTTTACTTTATTTCTTAATATATTAATTTCTCAACTTCTTATTTATTGTTAATAACACTTTTTATTTTTGGATTTAAAATTATGTTTGACTATTTTGAAATTTTGAATTTTAAACTCAAATCTAACTTTACTAAAATGCACTATCTGTTCACATACAATACAATAGCAGTTTTGAAAAATAATACTATTATCATATTTTTCCACAAATAATCAATCAAAACATGTAATGTTCATCAGGGATATCAAAGGTGCTAATCTCCTTGTCGACGCCTCTGGTGTTGTCAAGCTTGCTGACTTCGGCGTGGCTAAACATGTGCGTTATGTATTCTGTCTAAGTATTCAAATGTTGACTAAACAAGTGATCGAGTCTCTTCGTTTCTTGATGTTGCTATTTTCTTCTTCAGCTTACTGGACAAAGAGCTGATCTCTCTTCACAGGGAAGCCCATACTGGATGGCACCGGAGGTAGTCTTTGTTCTGTGATTGTTGAAATTCACTAAACAATAAAAACCTTACTTATGTAGATATACTTATAAATATTCTCTTAAATTTGATAAAAAGAAAAATTTCTCTTTAACTCCACAGCTCATAGAACCCAACATGCAAAGAGATAACAAGCTAGATCTCGCTTTTGCTGTTGATATATGGAGTTTAGGATGTACGATCATTGAGATGTTCACTGGGAAGCATCCGTGGAGTGAGTTGGAATGGGTAAGCATACAAAAATGTGCCTCAGCAGTCAGTGTTACACTAAAAGATAGATTTCTCTTTGATATCTAAAACTATTTGCGTTATCATAGTTTGCAGCTATGTACAAGGTCATGAAAGAGAGCCCACCGGTACCTGACTCGATGTCACCAGAGGGTAAAGACTTTCTAAGTTTATGTTTCCAAAGAAACCCGGAAGATCGTCCAACCGCTTCTAAGTTGCTTGAACACCAGTTCCTGAAGAACTCTGTGCAACCAACTTCATCACGCAACAGCCATGTCTCAAACTGATCACATCTGTACCTTTTGTCCTCCTTAAAAACAAAAAAAAATTATCTTTGTACATCTCTTACCTCTACTTTAATTTTTTTTTTCACTTTACCATCCGTTACACCGTTGTAATATTTTTGTTAACTTGACTTGAAGAAGTACATTGAAGTGTGTTATACTTATACCGTTTGTAATATTTTTGTTAGAAGACATCATCAAACTTTTCTCTTCCTGTGTTTAATACACTACAAATGTAAAATAGGCCATTCAAAACCAGCCATACTCTCTTGACCAGAAATAACTAAACCCATTAACCTCAGGGATACTTGCCGGTTCTGAAATAAGTAGTGAAGATGTTGCTGAATATGTTTTGTCAACACAACCGCGTGGATTTAGGGTCTGGTTCTAGTATGGCTGCGCGAAGTAAACTCTAAGGAATATATGTCCCAAAAGCAAATAGAAAGAAGCCTCAGATGAAATGTAGCCTCAGCTCTTGTCCAAATGAAATCCCATACTGAAATATCAAACCTACTAGAAAGTCTGGAAGAGATTCCACTTGTTTTAAATAAAATAATGTGATGAATCGGACTAATCACACACATGCATAGATATATTGTTTAAACTATATCATGTTGTTTGACAAATTCAACAAAGGTTGTTTTTGGATGACAAGTTGATACCTAACTTATCCCCAAACGTCAAAAATGGGAAATAGACTGGAAAAAATAAAAAAAAAAAGTAAGAAATAAAAAAATATCATGTTCTCACTAAGAAAAAGAAAGTTTTATAAATTTTCTGCTACATAAAAATAATTATTATCATTATTATTCAAAATGTAATTTTTTTTTTTTTAGAAACTAGCATATTTTTTTTACAACGGAGTTTTTAATTTGTTACAAGAAAATAAAAGAGAGAGTGAAATATATGAATCGTATAGAATTGAAATTAATAATTTTTTTTATTTAATTTAAATCTTATATTATATCCACGTTTATTTGTTACAAGAAATAAAAAAGATAGTGAAATATATGAATCGCATTGAAATTAATATTTTTGTTTTATTTAATTTACATCTTATATAATATCCACCTTTATTTGCTACAAGATAGTATATTGTATAATATTTCGGCAAGACAAAACCCAAAGACTTTTAAATTCAAAACCTTCTTTCTAGGGTCGTTCCGAGTCGTTTCCCTTCTTTCTACGCATTGTTTTGGTCCTTCTTTAACCTTATCTCCTTCGTTCTCCTCTCCTCTACTTCTTCGCTCATCCAGGTAACCATGATCTTTGCTCTCTCTCTCTCTCGCTGAAACTGTTATGTTCTGTTCCTCTTTGTTATTTTTTTCCTCTTTATGTGTTTATGCACCATCTGCTCCGTTTTCATATACTTCGTTGCAATAAGAACAAGAGCTATCATATGGATCTTACTTTTATATATATTTTCTTTTTATATTCTTTGTTACCGTAACTTGTATGTTTTGTCTTCAGTTTAATGAACTTCAAAGCTTTAGTATCATCGTATAACCTGTCCTTTTAGCTTTTCTTCTGTTGTTTAGCTTCAAAGTTAGAATCTAAAGCATCAATGATCATTGTTTGGTTTCTGCAGGAAAGTTTATTACATACCAATCCAAGTGTTTGTTTGTCTACAACTTGTTAAAGAGACAATGTTTGGTTCCAAGAAATCACCAACCAACCTTCCCAAACACAACTCTGCTGATCCTGAATTCCACAAACCAAACCCTTTTGATTCAGATGAAGAATCTGACAACAAACAAACCAACACCCTTAACCCCTCCCAGAGAACTTCCTCTGAACCTTCTTTAGCTATCATGACCAACCCTTTTGATGAGGCTGAGAAAGAGTACAGTAGTTCTAACTCTAGATACCAGTACAAGAACAATTTTCAAGATTCAGGAGGTGTTGAGAACCAGTCTGTTCAAGAGCTTGAAGGTTATGCTGTGTACAAGGCTGAAGAGACAACAAAATCTGTACAGGGTTGTCTGAAAGTAGCTGAAGAGATAAGGTCGGATGCTACTAGGACTTTGGTCATGTTACATGACCAGGGTGAGCAAATCACTAGGACACATCATAAAGCTGTTGAAATTGATCATGATCTCACTAGAGTAAATCTTTATCTCTCTCTCTCTTTTTTTGTTGGTTTATTGAGTGAGATGCTTAATTATGTGGCTTTGATTTTGCAGGGTGAGAAGCTGCTTGGAAGCCTTGGAGGTATGTTTTCAAAGACTTGGAAACCGAAGAAGACTCGTCCTATTAATGGTCCTGTCATAACTAGAGGTTTTGCTTCTTGGTCTTTGCCATAGCTATTTTACCTTCTTTTTTTTTTACTAATTGCGTGGTTCACATTGTGTTTTGTGTGTTAAGATCACTCACCAACGAGAAGAGTTAACCACTTAGAGAAAAGGGAAAAACTAGGACTAATCCCAGCACCAAAAGCACAATCAAGAACCAGAGAACCTCTTCCTGAATCAGCTGATGCATATCAGAGAGTAGAGGTTAGCACTTATCTTCCCTCTTTTGCTTGAAACATAACATATGAGATGAAGGGTCGGTCTAGAGATTTTGAGGCTATAAACAATTTAGTAAGGATTTTTATAAAGTCTTTTTTATAAACAATAAAACTTTCTTAAAATTCTGGAGACCATAGATCAATGCTTCACTAGCCTATGTTCAAGACTGGCCCTGGATGAATGTTGCATGAACGTGATGCAAATGCACAAAGATCCAAACCTGAAACATTGATAGAAAGCTAGCTTCTCTAACATTTGAGACATTTATACTTTTACTACAGATGGAAAAAGCTAAGCAAGACGATGGACTTTCAGATTTGAGTGATCTACTTGGGGAGCTAAAGAACATGGCAGTTGACATGGGAAGTGAAATTGGAAGGCAGAAAGGTGATCTTGATCATCTTCATGATGATGTTGACGAACTCAATTACAGAGTGCAACAATCAAACCAACGTGCCAACCGTTTGCTCAGGAAGTAGATGAACAGAGTTTTATATTCATATACACTACTTCCTCTAGTGTTTGATCTTCCATGAACTAGTTGCTTTTATATACGTTTCTGTCTATGTTTATATTTTATATTGATTATGAAAGAACAAAAAACCTTAAATTCTGACAAGCATCAGTACTAAACCATCTCTTTTTATATAAAACATAGAATTAACACAACACAACTGAATATAACATAATAAATCTCGCACTTTAAAAAGCGCATGTCAAAATCTAGTCACACTCTTAAGAATACTTGTTTTATTGGTTATCTCTTCAAGAGTCTTTCTTACAAAATAGTAATAAAAGACTCAACAACAAGTGTGGAAAGGGAGAGGCAACAGAAAATAACAAACAATGTCTTCTTCTCTTCTTGTTTCTACTACTAACAAGAATATTCCAATCCAAAAGAAAAAAGTGATCAAGCCTTAGATGTCATGATCTCAATAACAGCTGTCCATGTCCCAGTCACAGCAATCATAACACCAATGAGGAAAATAACAACATCCACCACCTTGCTTGCAAGGCTCAACTCCTCTTTAAAAGCCTGTAAATGAAAGAGCGATGGCAAAACAAATCCCAACACCACACAGACACTGCTCCCAACAAGAGACAAGAAGTCTGCAAAGTTAGGGACNTGATCTCAATAACAGCTGTCCATGTCCCAGTCACAGCAATCATAACACCAATGAGGAAAATAACAACATCCACCACCTTGCTTGCAAGGCTCAACTCCTCTTTAAAAGCCTGTAAATGAAAGAGCGATGGCAAAACAAATCCCAACACCACACAGACACTGCTCCCAACAAGAGACAAGAAGTCTGCAAAGTTAGGGACAAGCAGGGCAACGAGAGTGACCACCAGAACAGTGGACCAACGCACCCATATGGAGTAACTAGAGCTGCAGAGACGACGCTCTATGACCTCATAGACAGGATGCATCATGAGAGGAAATGTGAAGAAAAGGTTGATTGCTAAACCTAGCTGAACAAGAGTGCTCACCAAACCTGTCCCTAAGTTTGTGGTGATGATGTCTTTAGTCTCATCTCCATAAGCCATGTACCCTAGCAACCCAAACGCTCCGTACATGATTGAGATTAATCCCATGGCTAGCCCCAATGCTCTACCAAACTTGTCTTTGTATTTAGCTTCAAGTTCCAAAGGAAGTACCTGTTTCACAAAACAAAGACATATGTTTCAACACACAACACATAGTCACAAGGCCGGTCCGGTGCATAGGCAAGTGAAACATTAGCCTATAGAACACAAAATTTTCAAAGAAAACTACATAGACATAAACTTCAACATTTATTAATATTTTTTTATTGAAACCTCTACTAAATCGCTGCCTACAACCCCAAAATCTCAGAACCGGCCTGGTCCGGTGCATAGTCAAGTGGAACATTAGCCTATAGGACCCTAAATTTTCGAAGAAAACTACATAGACATAAACTACGAAATTTTTACAAGAAACCTTTACTAAATCGCCTACAACCCTCCCCACCTCCAAAATCTCAGAACCGGCCCCGTCCGGTGCATAATCAAGTGGAACATTAGTCTATAAGACCCAAAATTTTCGAAGAAAACTACATAGAGAACATTAGCCTATAAGACCCAAAATTTTTGAAGAAAACTACATAGACATAAACTTCAAATTTAAACAAGAAACCTTTACTAAATCACCTACAACTCTTCCCACCCCTAAAATCTCAGAACCGGCCCAGCCTTAAGACATGAGATATGTAAATAGAGAGGAAAGTGATTATCTTTACCATTCCAATCCCTTCAAACGCATACACAGCAACTCCCAACCCATAAAAGAACACAGAGAACCCTCCAAAGACTCTCAAAGGAGGTCTGTTTTTAACAAAAATAAACACATCCTGAACCATAACCACCAAAGTAGCCGCAACATCAACAACATCAGCGAATATACTCAGAGGAGCCAAATGGGTCAACGTGGGAATCGAGTTAAGCCCCAGCTGAAAAGGGAAACACCCCCACATATAAACAGAACTCGGATCAAGCCCCAAGATATGTTCTGTACTATGACTAAGCAAATTAGCCATCGTGGTCGCCACAAATATCAAGTAACTAACACAAAACCCGGCTTGAGACAACACAAGCATCACATCAACGATGAGACGACCAAAGGGTCCACACACAGATTCACCGAGATCTCCAAAGGAAGTGATGCTGGAGAAACCTGACATGGACTCGAGCTTGCGTCGTGTCCTGACGAGGAGCATCATACAGAAGAAAGTGAGGGATGCTACAAAGAAGAGTGTTAAGAGACCTAAGAGCCATCCTGTTTTCTTGAACGTGTAAGGGAGGCCAAGGACACCTGCGCCCACGATGGCGATGAAGACGTTTGCGAATGTTTTGGGCTGTGAGGAGAGAGTTCTTGGGCCGAGGAGTGGTGTGTCTTCTCTAGGGATGTATAAGGAGTTTGAGGAGGAGCGGAGGGAAGGTAAGGAGTGGGAGGACGATCCTGAATCTTGATCGTACTCCATGCCCATTAGGACAAGAGATGATACTAAAGAGACAAGAAGAGGACGAAGATCTGTTTCAGATGTGTGTTTGAGGCTATGGTTTGTAGTTGGGGATGATAAAGGTTGATACTTTTAATGTGATTTACCTTTTATTACCACATCTCAGGAGTCTTCTTGTTAATTTTGAGAGTACAAAAAAGGTTTTGTTTTTCTGACTATAAAACGACAAAGTTTTTGTTTTTTTTGGACTTGTGGTGAACCGACACATGTTACTTAGTTTAACCATAGAGTTGGTGTAATGAGCTGTTTGATGGATTTTAAATTATTTGGAAGAGAATGACGTCAAAAACAAATTAATAGTTGAAAAAGGATTTTTTTTAAATAAGAGATGGGGTGAGGAGGGGAGGACAAGTGTGTAGAGAGATTGAGAAGATTCAGAACTGATTGAAGAGGTGTCAACCAGTAAGAGGAAAGATACGTGGAAGTTGCAGACGGCGCACGTTTCTTTTTCTTTATTTTTCTTGATTTCTCCGACCAACTTCTACACGCTTCTCCTCTCTTTTGGGCTCTCTCTGTCTCTGTTTGGGCCATGTGAGTAGTTCAGGAAGAGAAAGTGTACTTGAGCTCTCTTTATCTTTGTGCTTTAATGATCAAGACTCTGTGCACTATAACTGCTTTTGTTGGATCAATTAATCAAGCCATTTGGGCTTCATATCTAATTGAAAAATTGTGAAAAGAAATGGCCCATTCAAGAGGCCTGTTTGTGTAATGAAATGAGTCATTAGTTTCTCCCACATCGGGGAAATGAAGTAGAGTTGAGTTGTATATATATGCACTCTCACTCTCACTTAATTAAAGAACTCAGAGGAAGAAAGA
>CAKOAT010322932.1:178592-234455 GCA_932364175.1 Eruca vesicaria subsp. sativa
TCGTAGAATTTTAGTTCGTTAGGTCGTTTCACGAGTGAAGCGTGATTCGTCTGCCTTGGTTGTATCCTGGGACTCGATATTCGTACAGTTTCGTCTCACTACGGAGCGAATATTAAGAGTTAAGGAAAGAGATTTATCTCGCCTCCATGTCTTATATAATCGTTTATTTCCTTAACTCCGTCTTTCTTATATCGTTCATCTCGATCCGGTTTTCCGGCTTCTACAGCTTTGTCATCTAGCTTTGAACTGAATCATCTTGATGGGTTTTCAAGATTTTAGTGATCTAGAGAGGGAGCTAAAAGAACATGGAGGTTGACAAGGGACTTGCCCTCTTTTGTTGTGATCTTCTGTGATCTTCTCATCACTTGATAAAGGTCTGACGCCATAAGACAAAAGGTTACATAAAGAATCATACAAAGCAATGTCACATAGTTTGAAAAAAAACTAAGAAACATGAACAATAACAAATGGGTTTTGAGGGTATTGAAAAGGCCAAACATACATATACTACTGAAGCTAGCAACAATGTTGCTGTTCTTCTCTATCATATAGATTTGTCTCCTGACAACACATAGTGTATGAATCTATAACCTAAAGGCTAACAGCATCAGAGCAAATGATAAGACATAAAAGAACAAAAAAAGTTGAGAAGATTTGCAATTGTGTGAGATTTATTATTAAAAAAATTAACAAAAAGACACTTCATCTCTCTCTAATCCAAGATTATTCTCTGATCCACACTCTTCACTTAAATAAAGGTTTAATGCCATCAAGACACAAAGATTACATGAGAATCACACAAAGCAATGTCTCATAGTTGGAAAGAACTAAGACAATAACAAATAGGTTCAGAGGGTATTACAATAATTGACAAAACATACATGTATACTACTGAAGCTTGAGTTCCATGATGTTCTTGGTCTTAGGAGGATACGCCAAGTAAACCTTGACCACTCTCTCTACAACCTCAAGCTGCGACTTACCTTCAGCATAAGCCTCCTCCACCTTAGATGGATCAGTGAGATTCTTGTTCATGCGGAACCCATCCAAGGTCCTTCTCTTTGTGTACTCCCTGATGTTGTAGTCAGGGTACTTACGCCCTGCTCGGAGCAGGGAACGGCAGAGGCTGAGGACTTGACTTTTATCTACCATTGCAGGGAATGGAAACTTAACTCTTTTATTGGTACAAAGCCTGCTTAGTTAGACGCAATGCCAAAAATTAATTAGCAGTTTCAAAATGGAGACAAGATAAGTGCTAATGACACAAACTTTGAGATATGACAAGAAGATTTTGTAGACAGTGGAACTGGATTACAGAAAAATAAGAACCAAATTTTGACATTAACATAAGCAACACAAGCTTCATTGAGAAGTATGACAAAGAAGCAATTAAAAGCCAAAACTTTTTAAAAAAATTCGATTAAAATTACTCTAAAAACATACTCTTTAGACAACCAAAACCTATAGAATTGCAGCCAACAACCAAAAGAGACAATAATAAGCCAACAACCAATCTAATACACAAGAGGATCCAACCAAATTTACAATTGTCTACACCAATAATAAGCATAGAATCTGAGTGATTAGCAGTGCCAAAAACGGAGACANAAAAAAATTCGATTAAAATTACTCTAAAAACATACTCTTTAGACAACCAAAACCTATAGAATTGCAGCCAACAACCAAAAGAGACAATAATAAGCCAACAACCAATCTAATACACAAGAGGATCCAACCAAATTTACAATTGTCTACACCAATAATAAGCATAGAATCTGAGTGATTAGCAGTGCCAAAAACGGAGACAAGGAGTCAAGATAAGGGCTAAAGGCACAAACTTTGAATAGGACAAGAAGACTTTATAGACAATGGAATTGGATTAAAGCAAGAAAGAACCAAAATTTCTCCAGAAAATCCGAACATTAAACATAAGCAAACACAAGCTTCATTGAAGACTATGCTAAAGAAGCAATAAAAAAACCAAACAAAATCTATCAAATTGTCTCTAAAAAACAACCTCTTTAGACAATCAAGAAGAAGCTTAAAAGTCCTACACCTACTTAACAGTGCTAAAACTCCACCAAAAAAATCAATAGAATTCCAGCCAACATCTAATTCACACAAGAGAATCCGAACAAATTCACCAAACTATTTAATACCAAACAAGAATAGATTCTGAGGAAATAAAAAACTCCAAATCCGTATAAACAACATACCAGGAGGAGGAGCTCACGTCAACAACAATGGAGGAGCTTGGCGTTCTCCGTGTTTTGACATAAACCTAGTTAGCTGCTACCCGAAACTAAACCGGGAAATTAGTTAAACCGGTTGAGTAATGGGCCTAACATTGAGGCCCTTTATATTGGGCTGATATAAGTGATAAAGCCTTTCTTTAGTAATTTGTATGACGTGGCATATTAGAATTAGTTAGAGCATCCACATCAATGAACCTCCTCTTGGGTTCATTGAATCAATTTTTTATTATTAAAATTTTTCTGTTTTTTTTTTGATTTTTTTTAAAAAAAAAACAATTTCTAAACTAATCCCGGGTCGCCACGTGGTGGACCTTAGGAGAGAGGGGTTCACCTGAGAGAACTTTAGGAGAGAGGGGTTCATAGATTTTTGTTATGTTATTTTTTTTTCTTGATTTCCGTGTGAACTCCCCCCATAAACCTTCAATGGGAATGCTTAGAGCTTTGCTGTTTTGAGATGCTTAAATTGAAAATGGTTTTTGGTTTGTTTAAGTTTACTTGTTTTTGTCTCTGTCTTAGATTTGCTTACAATATAATCAAAATATGCATTCTCATGGGATCATTTTGAAACTTGGTATCTTGATCACAACCAGTTTTACTAGAAGGATCCCAGACAGCTCTCACCCTGTTTGCAAACTATAAAGCTAAGCTTTTACTCAGTTAAAACAGTGAAACTCTAGACAATGTGAACAGTTTAAGGCAACATGTGTTTAGGTTTTCTTTCTTCAGTCTTCTCTCTGACAATAAGGAGACTTTTTTTTTGGTCAAAAAAGACAATAATAAGGAGACTAAGTTTCAATTTTTTAGGTAACATGTTCAAACAAGACGTGAACCCAAATTGGTAACCCACAAAGTCTTAGAAGTTTATGACACTGATTGTGCTGTCTGACAGAGTAGAAGATTCTAGAGAAAACGTCTCAGAACCACCTAGAGATTAGATGGTTCCATTTCAGTTTTTTTTTTCATTCTGATGTATTTGTGTATAGTCTTCTTGATCTTTGCAAATGGAGCAAAAACCATAGACAACAAGTTTCTATCTTTATATTGTATAGTTGAAGACACATTCCACTAATCTATATTTAATCAAATATAACTATATAAGTATCAGTTTTGTAGTATTATAATTAAGTTAGACCAAAATGACACAACATTAATTATTAATTGGATCTAAAGTTACATAAATAAGAAATTTAATTAATGAAAAACAAAACTTAAATATGAAGAGACAGTTATAAAAGTTGGCCCTTCCCTCTCTCTCTCTCATTAGACTTTCTCCTCTTTCTCTCTGTTGTTTTGTGTGTGTTTACTTTCCTAACAATCAAACCTACTTTTCTTCTTTCATCAATTTGTTTCCCAAAATAAAGAGAAACTAGTCTCCCTTTGGTAAGGCAACCTTCTGGTTTATATATTTGTTTTCCTCTCATCTTCTGTTGATTATTTTCTTTGTCTTCTCCTGTTGCAATTCTCTGAAAATTAGGTTTTCATTTCTTGAGCAGCAATCTAAAGGTATCATTTTCTGAATCCTTGCTTTCTCTGTGTTTTGTGTGTTTGGTCATGTTTGAGTTTGAAAACTACTGGTGTCATGATCAGTTTACAGTTTTGTCTTTTAAGTATTGATGTCATTAAGGATTTGTAGACGTGCATCATGCACATATTTTGATAAGACTCTTGAAAGTCAACATGTGTCCTTTCTTTGGATGAAGATTCCTTCATTTAAATAAATGTTGAAATCAAGAAAAATGTTTTGAGTCATCTTTGGTAGATTTTTATTACAGATTTGTTTTCAATGATGTCAAATTCTACAATATGATCATAATATGTTAATTTGATTACTAATCACTCTTCTGGTTATAAATGTCTCAGATTGGATCTTTTTGTGTTATGCAGTGACTCTTGTATCCTCTACAGGTTTTGTTGGTTTGCACCTGTTTTTGGCAATGGCTGAAGAAGATTCTGTGGAAGCTGCACTTGTTAAGGATGTGGGACCTGTGGAAGATGTTGCTATATCTGTACCATCCAAGGGTCAAGAAGAGTGTGTATCAGAGACAAATAAAGTGCCAGTGCCTAAGCCACCAAGTTTGAATTCAAGAAGACACTCAACAGGTAAACCACAGGTCAAGTCCCGTTATCGTGGGGATCATCATGTGAGCTCAATTCATGATCAATGTAAACATGGGACACATGGCAAGAGGTGTGACCATGNATATCTGTACCATCCAAGGGTCAAGAAGAGTGTGTATCAGAGACAAATAAAGTGCCAGTGCCTAAGCCACCAAGTTTGAATTCAAGAAGACACTCAACAGGTAAACCACAGGTCAAGTCCCGTTATCGTGGGGATCATCATGTGAGCTCAATTCATGATCAATGTAAACATGGGACACATGGCAAGAGGTGTGACCATGGTGATGCGGTGAAACCATGGAAGGTGGTGAGGAGAAAGAGTGTTGAAACCTCAGAGACTGTAGAAGTTGTGACTTCAGGTTTGAGAAGGAAGTCAGTGGCAAGTGTGAG
Source organism: Eruca vesicaria subsp. sativa (assembly GCA_932364175.1). NCBI lineage: Eukaryota > Viridiplantae > Streptophyta > Magnoliopsida > Brassicales > Brassicaceae > Eruca > Eruca vesicaria. Next base: position 183,356 of record CAKOAT010322932.1, read on the forward strand.
TAATCAGATGTCAAGTACCAAACCAGAGAGCTCTGTGGCTGCAAAGAGAACCGTGAGTACTCTGACTGGTTCAGCTTTTGTAAAGAAGGTTCCTGGCTTAGGAACTGAGAAGCCAAGTTCTGTTATGAAGAAGGTTTCTGCTCCAAAGAGTCTGAAGAATAAGGAGAATGCAAAGACTCAGACTATTAGCAGTGAAGATGTAAAGGAGAAGACTGTGTGTGTTGTTGAAGCTAGTGTGAAAGGTGTTCAGAGTGAGAAGAAAACCATGAGTAGTGGTGATGCAGAGGTTGAGGCAGATCAAACCCTAGAGAAGAAGATTAGGGCTAAGAGGATGTCAGGGGTAAAAGTGAATCCAACTAACCAGCTGAGTTTCAAGAAAGGGAAGACTCTTGAACCAAAACCTGAGGACTCTTCTCCTAAATGGATCAAGTTTAGAAAGAAGGTTGTGCAGGAACTGAAACCCCAAACAGAAGGGAGGAAGAAGAAGCTGAAAGGTATTGATGAGACAAGAAGTGATACTTGTGAAGGAAGCAAACGTGAGAAAGTTGTTCTAAGGCATCAAAAGGTAGAAGGGAAGAAGAAAATGATGACACTGTTCAACAATGTGATTGAGGAGACAATGAATAAGTTGACAAAAGTGAGGAAGACCAAAGTGAAAGCTCTTATTGGTGCTTTTGAAACTGTAATCTCTCTTCAGGACACTAAGACGACACCTCAGAGTAAGGACACAACAGTTTCGTCTAAGGTTTAGTTCTTTGGGAGAAACAACTAAAACTTCTATGATCGATATTATAAACTTAAGAGGAAGAGAGCCAGAGATAAACTGTCTTGTCTATGTTATGTTATGTATTTTGAAGTTGTAAAGCTTTCAAGTTTTTATCTCTTTTACATAATTAAAAAAATAAACAGTTTGTTGTATTCTACAATCACGATACAGCTAACTTATATAGATCCATGTTCATTGCATGACTAACAAGAGTGAGCTCAATTCTCTTGTAGAAACAGAGAGTATACATGTGTTGTTACTTAGGCAACACGTTTGGTAGATATTGCGTTCTGTGGCATGTTTGGTAGCACCAATTATTACAGTTTGGTCCGGTTTATGTAAAACTGTATAAAATTTTGTAGTTCAAAAGAAACTAAATCTGTGATTAAGGAACAATCATTTGTTTTTATTTCTCTTAAATACCATTGAGAAACATTATTTTGTTTGGTTTACGGTTAATCAAGCACGACAAGCTGGGGTTCGAAGGTTTTGAGAGTGGACTTTGTGCTGGTCTGTTGTTAAAAGATTATGCCATCAAGAACTTGGCTTATGGTTATGGGATGAAGAACTACCCACTCCACTCCAACGATTTAGATCGTCTGCCATATTATGTTTTTTTTTTTGGTAAAATGGTAAAAGTTGAGAATTGTCCAGTAAAATAACATTCTGCCATAATGTTTATCCTTTTTAAAGTTCTTTTCCAAAACAAAGAGCAAATTATCTTTAGGAGTTTTGCTGGTTCTTTGATACCAAACTACAAAATATCTTTGTCGATGAAAAGTCATCTCAATAACTGTACTTTGTGTCCAATGAACTCCTAAGGGCACCCCCATTGAAAGTTCGATTGGGGGGGTTACAAAAAAACCAAAAAAAAAAAAAAAAAAAATTCATGAATATGGCTCGCGGAGGATCATTGGGATGAACTCGGATCAACACTATTTCGCGGATCCCATACTACGTGGCGGACCGCAATTGGTCGACTATTATTATTATTTTTTTAAAGCAAACAAAAAGAAATTAATTTTTTTTTTATGAACCTTCCCCCATCGGTTTACTGATCGAGGTGCTCTAATGATACATGCATAAGATCCATAATTTACAAATGATTTAGCTTTATTACTAGGCTATGAACCGGTGACGTAACCAGGTTGGATCTAATAATGTTATTTTAATTGAGATATATTTTATATATTTACATATATATATAATGTTATTGCAAAATTTTGATAGAATTACAAAAAGAATTACTTTTGTCAGCCTGAAAGGAAGAAACAAGTGAGATTACCATTGAACGATTTGACAAAGTCCTAATTTCGATCCAAATGTACCAAAACCACAGGCTCTAAATTCGCAATCAAATACGGAATTTTCTTTGTAAGAATAATTGCGTATATATCAAACAAATTACTAAAAACAAATGTAAAGGAGAAACTGATCAAGCTCGTTTACAAAAACCATCAACATTCTACAAAAAGCAAAGAAAATATGTACAGATCTTCGAGTTGGAACCGTGCCACGGAAGACTACTCGTCCGCACCGCCCAAAGGATTGTGGATGGGCTCCATGATCGGTCCCCTTGACGAAGACGAGCCACCTTCCTACAATAATCCACCAGCGGATGAGATGGTTAAGAAGGAGAAGTCACCTGCCAAGTTCGCAGAAAAGGCTATTCACATCATTCCTTTTGTTCTTCTTGCATGTGCTCTCGTCCTTTGGCTCTTCTCAAATCCAGGTATATATAATACACACACACAAAGGTTAGTGAACCAAAAACTCTACGTATAGCAACATAATGATTCAGTTTGAGCTGAACTTGCGGACCTAGAATTTTTATTGTCTTTTTTAAAAAAACACTATACAACCATGACCTGCCTTGAGACTCATATTGGCTTGAATTCATTTATTAAACATATAGTTTTCTTAATCATTTGGGGACTGAGTGATACATACATATTAAGTACTTACTTTGGAGACCAATGTTTATCTCGCTATGCCAAAGACCGGCTCTGTATGCAGAGCCGGATCTGAGGGAAGTATTATGAAACATTTGCATGGGATCTCCTAGTTTGTGAGGCCCCATATTTAACTATTTTGTTATATATAAAAGTATGAAATGGAAAAATATTTCTTGTTAATATAATTCAGATAAATAAATTTATTAGTACAACCAAAATGTGAAGATATATTTATGTTATTAAAACTTACAATTTTGCTTTTTTTATAAAGAAAATAGATGTTTTAAACTAATTTTTTACAAAAAATAGTTTTATAAAATTAATAAAAAATTATAAAAGTTAAATAAAAAATTAAACTTTTTTCTAATTTCGAATATGGCCCCTAAAATGTCGGGACCGGCTCTGTATGTATGCAACCTCACTCATTTGCAATGACCTAGTACATGAAATATGAGTAAGTAAGATCGTTGTATGAGTAATTTTATAACAGAACACAATTTTTGTAGATGTGGTTGATGTTGGGATGAGAGAGGAATCAATTGCGGCTCGGATTGAAGGACTGACAATAGAAGGAGACATCGACAATGATAGTGATGGAACTCAGACTGGTTTCTTGGGTGCAACGTTAGAGCTCAATGGTGATTCGGACAAAACAAATTATGCTGATCGGAACAGACGAGCTTCAAGGAAACTGATTAAAGGCTTCTACTAGTTAATAAATAAATCAACCACCAATCCATTTTTTATACATTTTGGATCATCATTTCAATCTATAAGCTTTTCCAAATGGATTTTTTAAATTTATTTTTGTCTTTGGTTAATAAATGAGCAGCTTAATTTAAATCCAAGTGTATATTTCTAATCTCAAAAAAAAAAAAAACTTCTACATGAATCCGATTGACAAAACTTCTAAATATAAAGATATATATATATATATATATATATATTTATTTATATAAAACTAATTAAAAATTGTGATATCACTTCACATGAATGATGTATATGGAGGAGGATCAAAATTGTTTTTAGCGATTTTACTTCACATGAATGATGCCATGGGCAGTCAAGTCGGTGATTCGGTAGCTTGTGGAGGAGGAGGCAAACCGATAGCAACTTCCAAACCGTCTTTCTTTGTCATATCAAAGTCTTCATTTGCATGAGTTTGAGTCACACAAATTGGTACATGCCTTGGTATAGGTATACCGGAAGGATGAACATACCTAATCGGTTCATGGTTGGCATAGTACATTGGATGGACCATAAAAGGTGAAAAGTTGTAGTAAGGTGGTACGTTTTGGTAGATTGGCATGTATCCCATTGATAGATTCTGAAACCGGTTTGATATCTCAGTTGGAGGTTGAATTTGTACCGGTTCTTGAGATCCGGTTATTAGTTGTTTAGATAGAGTCCTCGATGATGATGTTGATGCATCTGGAGAATTCTTCTCTTTATCCTTCTATTCAAATTAACCAAAAGTTAAAACCCTAAAAATCAATAAACTTTTAGTAATGGGTTACTTGAGAAGCAAGGCAAGAACCTGGTCTTCTAGAGAGATGTCAAAGAGACTAGCACGTCTTTTTCTCTTGTCGTTACCATTTAACCTAAGAAAATATTTTTGAGCATGACTCGCGACTTGTGTCGGTGTTCTTGTCGTCACGTATAACGTTGAGATCCCTCTCCAATCTCCTTTTCCGAGCCTCTTCAAGCCGACCAAGAACATCCGATGTTCTTCTTCGGTCCATGGATTCCCTTTAAAGATTGATTTATAAATAAAAAATAAAAGGCTTTTGTCCCCAAAATATTTAGAATTAATATATATATGAATATATAGGTCTTTAATTTATATTTTTTTTTTATAATTATTTAAATTCTTAATGACACTTAAGTATTAGGTCAAGAAACGCTTACCCTTTTTCTTCACATGAGCTGCAGACCTCACTTTCTTTGAATGAATCTGACCATCAGAATGATAACCGGTATCTTCAACGGCGGAGATTAGGTCATCATTACCGTTACTATTATCGTTAGCAAGAAGAGAATCAAGATTCCCTAAACTGAGACTCTTCCTTAACGCCGTTACCTCAGGCGACTTAATAGGATGAGATGATATGTCAACGCCGAACAGTTTCACGCTTCCTTTATTAAGACAACAAGTACGTGCGTTATGGACATTGTTGCCACAGTGTGAACATGTCTTCGCCGTAGTCACCATCTCTCTCCGATGATCTTATCTCTACGTACGATACGATCTCACGATATTTATATCTCTTTAGTTTCTTCTGCGTGTAGTTTATTATAGATAATTTATATATGTGATATTTATTTATCCGAATATGCATTAGCTGGTTTTCATGAATATCGTTGGTGTTTTACTTTTTTTCTCTTTTCTTCCTTAAAGATAAAGCGTTACCTAATTTATCTTCTTTTATTTGGAAAATAAATCCAGCAGTATCAGAGTAAGATCATAATTGATGGTGTAGATTCTTTACGTTAGGCATTAGTGTAGATTTCAGCCGTTAGATTATTTTTCAGCTAACTTTGTAGCGAGTATTAAATCCGGGTAAATAGTTCTGATATTAATCGTATATTCGATTTTTTTTGTATTTATTGAATTTCCTAAGACATCCAGATTTTTATCAATATCTCAATCTTAACTAAGTTGAAATATACTTTTATCTTAAATTTAACATATAAGTAATTTGTTTGTATATGTTAGAAAATTTATGGTAAAGTCCTTTTGCGTGCAGTAAATCCAAGGTATGTAATACTTCTCTATCAGATATTTATTTTTCGCCAAAAGAGTTCCATACGACATGTCGAAAAGGAATTTTCACATCAGTGGTTTCCTTAATTTCATTCATTGTAAAACTGTTTTATTTTTCAAAGATTTTTTTTTGTGGGTGAAAATTAAGGCTTTGGAATGACAGCTTTTCTCCAAAATTTCAAGGTTATTTTGGTTTTGATTTTCCCTTTTTGAGGTTGAAGTATGTGGTCGTAGTGATGGTTTGTTTAGCTTTGTTTGTCTATATCGCATTTATAGTTTGTTTTGTGGTTACTAGAAGAGTCTTGAATATAAAGAACTCAAAACTACTACACAAGTGGTGTTAACTTAGAATTCCTAGCAACTAAATATATGTATCCGTATATTTGATATAAATATTAAAAATGCAACTAATAATGTTAGCCATTCCTCTGAAGAAGTATATATTCAAGAAAAATACAAGTAATCTCTAATTGATCCTATGGAAGACGAGAAGGATCCATGACGTTTGTCAAAATTGATATAATAAATGTCAATAACCCCTGTCTATAGACTATAGACCAAAAACCTGAAACTCCCTATATTTAAAAAGTCTAAAAGAGAGTAATCATGATAACTTGATTAATACTTGTAAATGATAAGAAGACCAAGTAGAGCAATAAGACAAAATAAGGACAAGAAAAAGAAAAAAAAAACGACAAAATCTAAGAGATAAAAAGACAAAAGTCAGAACCCCACTACAACTCCAAACAATATAAGGTAAGGTAGTATGATAGTTCTCGGACCGATCCACGAAACTCCCTCAAAACCCTTTCTTTCAACAAGCTTTCTTCACTATATATTACCATATTCCTCCTCACTCTACTTCACACTCACACACATATACAAAAATCAATAGAGTTGTTATTAAGTTAATTAGGATTGAAGATGGCTACTAAACAAGAAACTTTAGCCCTAGAATCCATAAGCCAACACCTTCTCACAGATTTTGCTTCCACAGAAACCATAGAAAACCAAAACCCTAAACCAAACTCTACTCTTAACCGACGTAAACCGCCTTTACCGAACCTATCCGTTTCAAGAACGGTCTCTTGCACGATAAAGAAGGCAGAGGAAGAGGAAGAGGAGGAGGAGAAAAGACACTACCGTGGAGTGAGGAGGAGACCATGGGGAAAATACGCGGCGGAGATTAGGGATCCTAACAAAAAGGGTTCTAGGCTTTGGCTTGGGACTTACGAAACGCCCGTGGAAGCTGCAAGAGCTTATGACCAAGCGGCGTTTGAGTTGCGTGGGAGAAAAGCAATCTTGAATTTCCCACTAGATGTGAGGGTTGGTTCGGACAGTTGTTTTGTCGGATTAGGGAAACGTAAGAGGGTTAAGAGTTTCTTGGCCGAGGAGGAGGAGACGGTGCCGGTTAGGGTTAAAGTTGAGGAAAAAGAGGTTGAAGCGGTTCCTTTGACGCCGTCAAGTTGGAAAGGGGTTTGGGATGTGGGAGCAGGAGATGGGATCTTTAGTGTTCCTCCGTTAACTCCCACGTCTCCCAACTCCGTTACTTGAACTTCTGAATTGTCAACGGTTGGTGACGTTTCCACCTGCTTCACTCTCATAATTTCTTTATTTTTTATATTATACAAATGGTAGTGTACAAATATCAAATTAGTATTCTAGTACCAATCATTTTATTCGTTAATTGTTTATAGGAAATCAAAAGTATGGATGTTGAAAATCTGGATCATATATTGTATTTGTTGATTGTATAAAATCTCTTGGTCATTCTAGTTTTTTTTTAAGTCATATCTACCCACAATGATAATTAGTCAATAGGGTATACAATTAGAGGCAAAAGTTAAACGGAGCTATTTTTTTTTTTTTAACACTGAGATCGAACAAAAGTACGAGGGGATACAACAAGGACAAGATAATAGCAGTAAAATGAGATGTCAGAAGACATCATCAAAAGGAAAAATCGATAGAAAGGAGAAGGAAATAACCTATTTAAAGTTAAACGGAGCTATTAAAAATGCGAATTAGTCAATAGAGTATACAACAAGTAGTTATTTACACACAAAACCTAAACGTAAAAGTTAAGATTTTCAAATTTGCAATAGGGAACACACTATCAATGGATAATGCCGTCTAATATTATCTACAAAGCATCCATAAAAAGGGACGTGTAATCAAAATTATCTTAAAATTAATAGGATTAATTAGTGTTCATAAATTATGATTAATTATTTAATTTTTTTTATTAGGTTAGGAGTGTAATTGTCAAGCAACTAAGCAAGAGGGTGGGGTTTGGTTTGGTTATATATGTGGAGCCCTAGATAATTAAGTAGAAAATCAAGTTGCTTCAAATCATATCCTAGCAAGTAGCTGGCAAGATAACCCTACAAGAAAAGCAACTTGACGAAGTTGTCTCTCCTCTAGTCCTCTTCGGGTGAACGTTATACATGATGTCTCTTGATATGTTAAGACAGTCACCCATAATCAGCTAAAACCCACCACCTTTTTAAGAATTAACTTAGGATTTGAACCAAGGGTGACGCAAGGGACTGAACTCTACAAGAATCAAACTAGATGTTAGTGAAGTTAGTCACCATCAGAAACAAAATCAAGTTGGCTCAACTTGAATGAGTCCTGACCAAAGATCATAACTTGTCTCCATAAATGGTTAATGAATAAAAATGGGGCCCACAGAGTAAATCAGAGAAGACTTGTGATTTTTTTTTTTTGAAGACTTATGATACACAACCCAAGGCAGCCAAACACATGTGTTTATGATTCTTTTCTATACACCTATAAATATCAAAACTTTCCATTAAGATATCACCTCAGGTTGAGACTCTCTCAAACCGGAAAATACCAAAGAGGACCGAAGAGAGAAGGCATTACAGAGGCATGAGAAGCACACACTTTCCTCAACTTGCACATGCTAGTCAAAATCTATTGTACATTAAAAATAATGATAACTAGACATTGACCCGCCCGATTGGGCGGGTATTTATTTATGTATTTATTTATATTAAATGATGTATTTATAATATTTAAACATAAATTTTGATTGAAAATTAATCTTTACAGTTATAATAATTCAATTTAAAAATTAAAAAAAATATTCTGATATAAATTTTAGATTTCTTAATTAAAATAATATAGAGGTAGGAATAATTGTTTCCAATTCCAAAATCTTATCATCCCTTAAAAAATTATAAATACTTAATATATATATATAAATATGTGTAACTATAACTTCTATAATTTCTTAAAGAAAATAACATATTATTTCTTACTAATAAATATTAAAATATTGAATATTTTAATACCGAATATATTAGGAAATTTATTTTGGTTATTTTTTGACTAAGAAAATCTATTATTTAAATTATGAAAAGATATTAAATACTTAAATCTATTATCTAAATTAGAAAAAGATAAGTATGCTTAAATAAATGTTCAATAAATATCTCAATGGCATTCTATTGTAAATAACTGATAAAATTAAGGGTTATTTCTATTTGGTACTTCTCTTTTAATAATATAGATTCTTTTTTTGAACAAAGGGTCATTACATTTTTTTTTTCTGACAAATAAAGTCATTCAGTTTACGTACAAAAACTCAAATATTTTCAATAATGTATAAACATCAACATTTTCTACTTGTGTGATCGTGTGTGTATAAGTGGTAAAGGAAAACCCAATGATGCATGTTGATTGACGAGTTTAGATTTGCAATCTTTTTTTTTTTTTTTTTTTGCTAAAATTTGAAGTTTAGATTTGCAACTTGTAACCTTTTTTCTATTTAATTAGATGTGATCTCCACTCCTTAATAGCAGAAAGAAGAGACTGATTAGGAAGAAGAGTTTGGTTGGTGAAGGGCATATCCGTCATCGGAGATTTATGATTCTTCTCAAACCATTCCATAATGGCTCTCTTCTCGTATGTGTATCCATCAGAAGCAACACATGGATTATCCATCACATCCTAATATCATCAAACTAAAATGATCAAAAACCAAACACAAATAAACAATAAATATGTCTTATTGTGTTTCGATCATTGTTATTACCTTAGTTATTGGACAGTAGAAATGGCCCGGAGCGTGGTGGTTATGATCAATTAGGGTTTCAGGAAACATGTTTCTTGCATTACAAGCAACGTTCTTTAACCGTTCAAGAACCGGTAGAATCTCTTTCCCTAGATCAGGACGGTCACGCTTCCTCATCTCCGCACACCTAAGCCCTATCATAACCATCTCTTTCGCCTCCTTAACCGGCCAATCACCAGCACTCTTATCCAAGATCTCTGAAAATCTCCCGGTTTGATCTCTCAACGCTTTCTCTAACGAATGAGCCAAACCCATCGCTGACCTAGCCGTGGCTAGCTGAAGAAGTATGATTCCAAACGCGTAGATATCAGACTCAGGAGTGACCACACCGGTTCTTTGGTACTCAGGATCAATGTAGAAGAACGTTCCTACCGGACCGGTTTGGTTAAAAACCGTTGAGGCGTGCGAAGGATCAAGATTGACCATCTTGGAGAGGCCTACGTCACCGATTTTGCTCACATTGTTCCGGTTTAGGAGTATGTTTGCCGGTTTAAGATCGCGGTGAACGATTGGTCTTGGCTCGTTTGTGTGGAGGAAGTAGAGAGCTGAAGCTATCTCCCATGCGATTCTGAACCGCTCAAACCAACGTAATGGCGGTTGCGGTGCGTTAGGGTTTGGTCTGCGTTTCATGAGTCTTTCCTCGAGGCTCCCGTTGTGCATGTACTCGTAGACTAAGCTGCCGTGGTCAGGACATGCGCCTAGGAGGAGAAGCAAGTGTGGGTGACGAATCTTGCTGAAAATCTCAAGCTGAAGAAGTAACAACAAAAATATAAAGAAAAAAAAAAAATATAAAGAACAATTGTTTGAGAAAATAACAGTGTTTTTAAAATATAAACAAGTTTCTTAAAATTTCATTTAAACAATGCACGTCGGTTTAAATCGTTTTAAACCAATTGTAAATGTGGTAAACAGATTCAAATCATTCTAAATTGATTTAAATCAATCTAAATTAGTGTAAATCGATTAAATCAATTAACTTCAAAATGGATTTTTTTTTTTTTTTTTTTTTTTTTTTTTTTTGTAACACCATCAAAGTGGAATGACTACTTTGATCATATTATTTTAACCAGTAATCTATAACATTATTTGAGAAGTAAATTTGCTTAGTTGTCAACTTCTCCATGATTTTAGGTTATTTTGCTTATTTTTCATGTTTTAATAATTTATTATATAATAAAAACGAATTTATGTTAATAATATTATATTTTTAGAAAATATATTAATTCTTATGTATTACATTGTTATCTTAAAAATATATTTTTAAATTATTATTATAGAAGTAAATTTGCTTAGTTGTCAACTTCTCCATGATTTTAGATTATTTTTCTTATTTTCATGTTTTAATAATTTATTATAAAATAAAAAAAGAATTTATGTTAATAATATTATATTTTTAGAAAATATGTTAATTCTTTTGTATTAGATTGTTATCTTAAAAATATATTTTCAGTTATAAAATGTAACTGAATTTGCTGATTAATTTGTAACTTTCACGTTGAAAGTTAGAGCGGTTAATATCGTTTATATCCTTAATAAATAATTAAAATTTTAATATAATTAAACATAAATAAAAAACGAATTTCAATGATTTTAGATTTATCTTTACCTAAAAATATTTTATATTGGGTTATAAAGTCTTTATTAACCTTAAAAATAATTATATTAGTTAATATATAATTAATTATAAATTAAAAACGAATTTCGTTTATCTGATAATTATCCAAATTTTAATTTTTTTATATTATTTGATAAAGTCTTTATCAACCTTAAAAATAATTATATTTGTTAACATATAATTAATTCTAAATTAAAAATGAATCTCATGAATTTGATAATTATCTTTATCTAACTTTTTTATATTGTGTTATAAAGTCTTTATTAACGTTGAAAAACAATTATATTTGTTAATATATAGTTAATTAGGAAAAATCAATTCGCAAAAAAATTATGTATAGATAATTTATATTGTGTTATCCAAAACATTATTAAAGATAATTTTTTATACTTTTTTGTTATGTCTAAAAAATGATATTAATTTATTACTAAATGTTTTAAATTCATGAGCATTTTCAAATATAAGTTGTGTAATGAAAATTATTTATATGATGATGAAAAATTTTATATATAGAAAGAATTTGTTTAGTTTATTATTAAATATTTTGAGTCTATGAACTATAATTTATTATAATTTACATAAATTGATTATATATTTATTTATAGATATTAGTAAAATTATTAAGCCCGCAAGTGCGGGCAAAACACCTAGTTTATCTATAAATAAGAGATGATCTTTATCTCTCAGATTGATCAAAAAAAAAAAAGAGATGATCTTTATCTTTTAATTTTTAAATGTTTCATCAAAGTTATTTTCTAATTAAACAAATATGTAATACACATATATAACATCTAAAATTAAATAAATATTTCGTCAAAAGTTTAAAGAAGAAAAATAATTTGTTTAGTTGCTTATCGTAATCTAATTACTGCTTAACTATTTGAACATTGGAAATAGTAATTTTGCTTGAAGGCTATAAAAAGTGGTTGGAAAATTATTTTTATTTACCTCTTGGTGAAACTGTTTGGTTAAGTTACTTTTGTCTGAATGAAGAACCTTGACAGCTACTGTCGTGTGATGCAAGTTACACCGATACACACTTCCATACCCGCCCATTCCAATTTTAAGTTCATCCGAAAACGAAGACGTGGCCTGAACAATCTCTTCCCACTCAAACTTCATGAATTGTTGGCGTTGAAGTGGTCCTCCTTCAAGTGCATCCTCTAGCCTCTGCTTCTCCTTTCTAACCTCTTCAGCTCTTGCTTGTGCCTCAAGTCTCTCTTCAGTTTCTCTCTCAAGGCATCTTCTCACAATCTCAGCTTCTTTCTCAGCCTCCTCCTGTCTCTCCCTCTCCATCTCCACCACTTCTTCCGCGTCTTCTTCTCTTATAGTTAAGTTCTTGAGCCTCATAGCTTCCTCTAACCGACGCTGGTTCAGATCTTGAACCTTTTTAGAAGCATCCATGACTTCTCCTTGAGCAACTGCATACATTCCTTTGATGTGACGTAGTTCAATCTTCAGCTTCTCTATCTCAAAGTCTTTATTCATCTGCATGTTAACAATGCCACATTTAAAAACTATAATAATACTTAAATGAATCAACTCCACTCCTTAGACCATGATTAACCATGGTTCTTAGGGTGAGATTCTTAGCGGAAATTAAGAAACAGTTTATTAACTTCCGTTAAGAATCTTACTCTCCGCTAAGAACCTTACCTTAAGAATTCCGGGTTAATCATGCTCTTATACCTGACTACTAGATGAATTAGGGTCGCTGGAGCAGCTTGAGCTTGAACCCTCATCTGTATAAGACCTTCTACGCCCTTGTGTATCACTTCCTCCATACCCGATTCCCGAGCTTTTTGTTCGGTAAAAGCCCTTTTGGTTATCCACATCTAGAGAGGCGGCTCTATTATGGTGTGTATCAATATTGTTATTTGTTCCAATCTTTGTGCCAACCTTCTGGTTAACGTTTGAAAGAGCTTGGATTCTTTGGAAGAGTAAAGGTGTAGATGAGAATTGATGACTTGATGTTGAACTTACTGACCCTAGAATGTTTGAAAAAAAAACAAACTCAAACCGGTTTTTCAAGACCTTCTTGTGTCTCTTACAAGATTAGTTACTACCTGAATTGGTACTTGAAGTGAAGTGGCTTTCAGTTCTATCATCTGTAATGGTTGTTTCAATGTCTATATCGGATTTACGAACATTGAAAAGTTTTCCTTTGGAGATGATGTGAACGGTGCAAAATCTTGGTGTTACATCTGATATCTTTGAAGACAAGTTGCTTCTCTTTAACTTCCTGTAAAAGAAACAAAAATATAATTTAAGGAATTATAAAATCATAGAATTTTATAGATGTTAAGAGAGTGTTACCATGAGAAGATAATAGAAGAGGAAGCTCCAATGACTAGCTCACTGATTCCATGATCTTGAACCGCTTTAGAGATTGCATCTGCTACATCATCTGATTCAAGCACCATTATATCCATTTGCACCTATCACATTTCCACAAGATTCAAGTTCTTGATACCAAAAAAACAAAAACACAAAACCATATCATGATCAACTGGTTCAGTTTTTAGTACCTCTCTTTGAACAAACATATCTCTGCTTGGAAGAAGCATTTCCCTAGTCTTCCTATCAACATCTTTCTTGTAAACCGTTGAGGTTGAATCATTTCTTGCGGTTGAAACCGAATCTCCTATTTTTTACACCACATATCAGATCAAGTGTTTTTTATTGGTTTAATTTTAGATTTTATACCAATTTTTTAAATTTGTGACAGAAATTATAACTGAGGCAGAGCAGGACTTGGCCTAATAACCAGATAATCAACAAGACCGACTTGGACCAAAGAAAACGGGCTAGCCCAATATCAGATCAAGTTTTGACTTAAGAGGTTATAACGTTTGTGCACAAAAAAAAGAGGTTATAACGTTTGTGCACAAAAAAGAGAGGTTATAACGTTTTCTAGTTCTTACTTGGCTGGACATGCAAGAGTTTGAAGACGACATGTTCTTGAGAAGCGAATTGTTGAAGTGCCCATCGAACGACTCCTTTGGTTTTGCTATTGTTCCCTTTGACCGCTACCGCTACGATTAAAGCTCCATCTCCCATTTCTTCAACTTCAACGGATAAGATCTGATATTTCAAGAAACTAAGGTTAGAGATGAGTTTTTGAAGATAGCTGATGAATTTGACTTACTTCAAGCTTTTTGTTTCCTTAATCTCGTTGTTGAAATGAATTAACAGAATAAAGAGACAAAGAGAGGTGAAGAGGGAGTCATGAACTGGTGTGTTTTTATTTGATTAATTAATGTAGTTACAAAGACGTTTTCTCTGGACAAAACAAACAAGTTGAATCCTTAATGGATAAATAGTTTTGAAAATAGAGTTTAATTAAAAAATAACAAAAAGAAATGGAATACCTGATGGTGCACACAAAAAAAAGAGATGGAGGATCTGATTAACTAATTCAACGGCTGAGATAAAAGAAGGGTTTAAGTTTTATTTTTATTTTTAAACAAAAAGGTTTGTTTTTGTATAATTGTAAGGCCAAAGTCAGAAAGATGGAATATACCTAATGATCTTTTGACTTTAAGGCTCGAAGCTTTTCCTAGAAACTCAACAAATGGAGAGAAAGAGAAGAAGAAGATAAAAAAAACAAATTTGAGTCAGTGAAATGGTCACCTGATCATTAAATAAATATCTAATTTATGAAACAATAGTTCGAAAAAGTAATATGATAAAACGAGAAGAGAATGAAATTGTCAAAAAAATCTAGATGATTTTTTGTTTGTTTGTCTGAATAAGTGATGTCTTTTCCACAAAGGTTTGAGAAGCGAGTTGACGTCGAAAGTCAGAACAACGTGGGCTTTTGTCGGACTGCCAACTTGTTTATTCTATGTTCTTTGACTTTTCAATTTGTGGAGTTGTCCCTATCCTGATTAACATAGTAGGAGGTTCATCTTTTTTTTTTTGCTTTATTGTTCAACTACAATGTGGCTACGAATCTTTGTTGTAGTTACATGAAATAGACTTTGATGATAAATGCAGGTGATTTTACCCTTTGTTTTAAAGCAAATGGATCATGTCATAATACGAGGGATAAACATCGACATAGCAGCTCTTTTCATCTGTTTTATCTGTTTTAAATCAGATTGTCAAGCACTTGTTGCTTTTATCTCCTTGAAATGTCACCCGATGAATCTCTACGGAATTATACGGGACATCGAACAACTATAACTTTCCTTTGGTTGTATCTCTTTTATCTTTGTTTTCAGAAACTTGAATTTTATCGCTAATTCTATTACTAAGTCAGCTTTGTACTCGTCTACAGCCAACTAATTCTAGTTAGACTGTTTTCTAATATATTGGATGTTCAAAAAAAAAGCAGCTCTTTTCTTGGACCTCTTTGCACCGATACCTCCCAGAAAATTATCACGTGGATCTTCGAACTGATTTTGTATTCCTCATTCACAATTAAAAAGTGGTCTAGTTAATAAATTAATAAATTATTTAGGAACCACTAGTAGTTCAAATGTGTGAACAAAAAGTATGGTTCGTATATCGTAATGTACAGTAACATTTTAGCATATTTCGAGTATATCGAGTGTTTCTTCTGTTTTTCATTTGCAAATTCAACTTATTCAAATAATAAAAACTAGGTGTTGTGCCCGCATATGCGGACATAATTTTCTTACAAATATTTATTATTTATTATTTTATTAATTTTAAAATAATATTATAAGTTATTTTTATAGTTTTAAAAAACCTAAATCAAACATTAAAATATTTTTATATGAATTTTCATCAAAATCTATATGCTTATTATAGTGTTGAAAAACATCCACATAATAAAATATTTTGAAAATATATTTATATTTTTTCTTAATATTTAATTTTAAATTGTTTTATAACTAAATTTTTATTTTCATAATAAAAAATATTATTTCCAGATAACTATATAATATTCTCTAAAATAACTTATGTTTTAAATATGCATGAATGTGGATAATTATCCTATTAATTTGTAATAAATTAACTAATATAATAACATATACATTTCTATCACTAACATAAAATTCGCTTTTAACTAATTTATATATAAATATATAAATTTCATTAAAGGTATCATTAACTTGAACCATTCCAATTTTTAATATCTAATATTTAATTATATAATTAAAAGTATCTTTATACAAATGTTTTAGTTTGATTAATATTTAATTAAAATTGTTTTTTTAAATTTTAATTTTTAAAATTTTATAATAGAATGATATTATTTTCAAAAGCCAAAATTAATTATATATAAAATTAAGATATATAAGCATTATCATGTTGTTACAGTATTATATTCAGATGATAATAACATATCTAAGAATTATCTTTTTTTATTTTTTATAAACTTATTATATTAATTATTCTAAGTTATCTAAGAAAATAACATACTAATCTAATTTTATTTTTTAAATTTCGTTTTAATTACAAAACTAGTTATATATAAAAATTTCATTAAGGGTATAATCGATATTAACCATTCCAACTTATAACGTGAGAGCTCCGTTGCGAAAAATCACTTCGCAAATAATAGTATAGATTTTAATTTTTAAATTTTATAATAGAATGATATTATTTTTAAAAGCCAAAATCATTTATATATAAAATTAAGATATATAAGCATTATCATGTTGTTACAATATTATATTCAGATGATAATAACATATCTAAGATTATCTTATTTTTGATTTCTATAAACTTATTATATTAATTATTCTAAGTTATCTAAGATAATAACATATTAATCTAATTTTATTTTTTAAATTTCTTTTCTAATTATAAAATTAGTTATATATAAAAGTTTCATTAAGAGTATAATCGATATTAATCATTCCAACTTTAACGTGAGAGCTCCGTTGCAAAAAATCACTTTGCAAATAATAATATAGATAATAACTAAACCGTTTCTTGTTCCTTTTAACCTTTTTAATTCATTTTATTTTTAAATTTGTAGTTTTTTAGTCGTTTTCTAAGTTTTAACCAGCACGTTTAAACTATCTTTTACAAATTTTGAAATTTATATATATTTTGAATTTTTCAAAATATAAAATTAATTAAAATAACATATAAGTTTAAGTAATTTATGCCAAAATATCTATATTTAACATTAAGTTTTGGTCTGAATTAAATATTTGAATGGATAATCAATAAATATTTAAAGTATTTTTGGTGTTTTGAGTATTAATTAGCTATTTTTTTTTTTATAATCATAACCTCTGTATATAAAACACCTTGTGATCTTAACTCCAAGTAATCAACCTCGTTGAATAAATCTTTAAAATTTGGGTACTGGAAATGTTTAACAGTTAAACGGAAACATGCTCTTTTTTTATAACACTTGAACATGTAGAAATAATTTTTGGGATACAATGTAAAAATTAAGAAATTAAATAGGATGTCAATAGACACCACACGAACAAGGAGAAAGAAAGTAAATCTCACCCACTCCCATTATTGTCGAGTTTCCATAATGAGTAAATGCTGTAGCCAAGCCGGTGCATCTTGGGCGTCGTATGATTGGGATTGGCCATTCTGGGTGGGACAAAACCTCATTGCTGAGCCTCCAACGCGAGTAGATGATAAAGCCACACTGGAGCGTTACATGCGATGTAGGATTGATGACGAAGGTCGCGCGTGACGCTCAAAGCAATTACCGCTGCCGCTTCATTGCGTTCGGGAAGAGTATGATCCAAACTCCATGAATCAATTCTTGCAAGGAGGAAGAAAATGCTGTGATGAATATGGCTGAGGCTAAGATAATTCGTCGTGGTAAGAGCATCATGTAGGGTTGCAGAGGCAGTCTCGAAAATAATATTCGAAAAATGTAGAGTATGCAAACAATTGACTGCCTAAAAGAGAGTCCACAAATCTACTTCTGTCTTTGAGCTTTTCAGATACGGATGTTGAACTCTTTGATAGATGCATGTCCAATAAGTCATACGACAAGTTAATTCGTTCTACTTATCATGCAACATAGCACTTGAAATACAGATGTGCACATGACCATTTGTTTAGAGTGTCCTTCTACAGCTATTTTGAGTGACATGTGAACTTTTAAACAAAGGATGATTGGCAGGACTGAATCTTTAAAATATGTGATATAAATTTGTAGATTTTTTTGATGTTTATGTAGTGACTATAGCTGTAAAAATTAAATTAATGGAATAAATATACTAGGAATATACTTTTAGAGCCGTATATTTTTCTACTGCAAAAAATATTATTTTAGTAAATAAATGGTTTAAAGCCATTTTTAATATTTTTGTTTGTTTGTAAGTTTACAAAATAAGTTAAAGTATGATTGATAATTTTAAAGATTGTAGATAAAAATTAAGTTAAAACATGTATATAGAATCCAATCAATCACTCCAAAATAACCAACTAATTTGTCATATCCAGGTAATGTATTGTCATTTAATTAATGGTCGATTTAACAACTACAATATTTAAAACATTTAATATTATGAAACACATATACTCCCTCAATTTCAATAGATCTATGTTTTAGAAAAAAAACATTGTTTCTAAAAAATATAAATTTCATATTCCCAATACATATAATAATGATAAATTGTAAATTTCGAAAATATTAATTGTGTTTATTAAAGATTGATTGGCTAAAACTTATAGAAAATAACTAATCACAAAATAATGTACTACCTCAGTTTTGAAAAGTAAGACAAGGACGACATTTAGAAAATTTCACAGAGATTAAGAAACAATAAATGCATTTTCTCTCTAAGCATTTGTGATTAATGCTTTGCTTGATTCTACATCAAAAGTTGCTTGGATATTTATTTTTCTGGTTTTTAGTATGGTTGCATTTAAATCATTTTACACATTTCTTGTTAGTTGTTCCTATTCCTTGAATAATGAATGTAACTTGTTAGTTGTTCCTATTCCTTGAATAATGAATGTAATTTACTAGAAATCATTACAATCTCATAAAATGATTCAAATATAAAGGTAAAACTATTTTTGTTGCAAAGCAAAAATTTTAGAATGGAACCAAACTAATTTATTTTGCAAAGCAAAATTTATAGAATGAAGCCAAAACATATTCTAAAATGTTCTATATTAAGACACCATTTTCCAGTTTTATAATCAACTTTTATTCATGGCTTTTCATGATTTTGATTTAAATATACCATTTGTCTTTACCCAAAAAACATTTATGCATGTCCTTGTAAATATCAAATGCACATAACTGATTGAGTTTATTCTTCATCATAGTAGGAAAAAACATTAATGACAATACATAAAATCTTTTTTTGTGGAACAAGGAAAAAACCCAAAACGGCTTACATTTCAGAACGGATGTAGTATGTTTATTAATATGTTTTTTTAAAATATACATTATTTTGGAATCGAGGAAGTACTAGTAAGTACTCTCTCTGTTTCAAATTATATGTCATTGTAGAGTAAAATTTTCGTTTCAAAATAAGTGTCGTTTTCTAATTTATTGATTTTAAATGTTATTCTATTTTTTTTATTGGTAGAAAAGTGGTTAGGTGTATAGGAAATTGTGTTTTTATATTGAAAATATGTAAAATTAATTGTTTTCTTAATCTATGTGCAAAACTATAGAATGACAATTAAATTGAAACGGAGGGAGTATTAAATAGCCTTAGCATTTATTATAGTGGAATTCAAATATGAGCATATAAATATGTACTCTTAGCATTTATTATGTTTCACTGGCTTTGAGCCTTTGAGTAGTGGACATTCAATGTTGGACAAAATAACAAGTGCTGGTTATCTGAGATAAGGATGTTATGGAGAATAAAACTTTAAATTATGCGTTCGATAAACACAGTTTTAACTTTATCATGGATCAGGTGCATTTATAATCCTTAACCCCTAGTGGACATTTCGTGTTTGACATGATAGTGTAGATGTGAGTTCTTTCTTGGAGATGGTCCAACATCTACATTTCATCAGTCTTTCTAATTCTATTTGGACTGAAATGAGTTTATTTCCAATGTAACACAAAGTGTAAAACAGTTTTTTGTTTGAATTAATTTAACATTCTTTCAAAAAAAATGAGTTTAATTTTTTTTAAAAAGAAGTTGTAGTTTTGGTGTGTATTGATGTTGGCAAAATATAGAAGGACAAATCATTTACTTCATATAATCAAAGGATAAATCAAGAGTTTTTTTCTTTTTCTTGTGGAGGTTCAAAATAAAATTACACGTTTTATACTTTTATCAAACGAGAGTAGAAAGAAAAACAAGAAAATTAAGGGAAAATATTTGCCAACTACACGAAATATAATATATTATGGTGGTAACCATCCAATGTTTACAAATATGTTAATAACTACACGACGTTTATATTAATACATGCCACAACCACAAATTAAGATTTAATATGGTGCCAACATCATAATTAGATTAAATTGATTGTAAGTGTAGTTAATGAGGTCAATTAGTAATTTTTAAAAACATACTCCCTCCAATTAGATACGTTTCGGGGTTGGACCACAAATTATAAAATATTTAATTTATATATTTTCTAGATAAAAAATATTATTAGTCATTTAACTAATCACATTTCAATCAATAAAAATATAATGTATATAATATAAAAATTGCGTTGCAAAAAAAAAATTAAATTGAAAAGACAAAAACAACATATACAGTATAACCTCTTTAAATTAATAATTTATAAATTAATATATACTAAAAATCTATATAAAATTATATAATTTTATAGTATCAAATTAAGTTTTTGGTTTAGTTGGTATATCAATATTGTCTTTGTTCAACAAAAAACTGGGTTGTTAATAATTTCTATAAATTAATAAAATATTATAATTTTGGTACATTATTAATTTATAGAAGTTTTGTATAATTCCAAACAAAACTTTTCCGACATCTTATAATTAAAATGAAGGGGTATCTCTTTTCTTTTCTTTTTTGACCCAAAACAAAAGATATCTCTTCATCTCTACTAGATGCATAGTCCCCGCGCTTGCGTGGGGGTTGGATACATTGTTGATATTTTGTGTAGTTTTGTGTATGAGACTTTGCTGTTTTTTTTAACATTTGTTTATTTAGCTTATCTATAATGGTGATGAATGAAACATTAGAAGTCACACAACTTGATTAGTCTGATAAAAGAATAAATTTCGAATTCATATGGGTTGATATTTTTATATTTTATCTTCGTAGTGATTTTATCGAGCATTCCCTTTATTAGTGATTTTATCGAGCATTACTGTTATTAGTGCTTTCATGTAAAAAAATAATTTTATGGAAACAAGACAAAAAAGGATATGTGTTTATTAGTGTAATTTTCTTTCTGAAATTATGTTGTATATATATATATATTTTTTGTTTGTTTGTGATGTATATGAGATTTATGGCCGATCTGAATATGTTTTTATTTTATTTGATGATTATAACTGAACTGAAATGATATTGGAGGTTGGAACATGATAACCTTTCTTATAAAAGTATCTAAGATGGTCTCATAAAGTTTCAAATCCTTAAGCCATTTTGTATCCCAACAACCAGAATAAAAAATCATTCTGAATCTCCCTAAGCTTTTAGGTATTCCGAAAAGTCCAAATTAAAAAAAAAAATTACATGCAAGCACTGCATTTTGAACCTGCGCACTCGCGGTATCAACTTCTCGTCACCAACTTACACCACTGAGCCATTTCATCACTCATCGATAACTTTCAATCTTACAAAATGTTATACGTTTTTGTTTTCCCTAATAACACGCGCGTGACCCACAAACTTACTGATGTGAACACGCTGATGAGCTTCAAAAGTGTACTATTATTATATAGATCGTTGTAATCCGGCATCTCGTCACACAAGAGACAAAGAAGAAAAAGAGAAACGCACACACACGCAAAGAAAAATATCACTGAAACATATTGTACTTATCTCTCTCATTATTGTTTATTGGATTTCCACTCCATGATTGCTGAGTAAAGAGTGTAATTAGCAAGAAGGTTCTTGTCAGGCAACTCAAGGTTTGTCACCGGGGACGTATCATTCTCTCTCAGCCAGTCCAGTATGGCTTCACGATCGTATGTGTACCCATCTGCAGCTACGCACGGCTCATTCATCACTCCCTATAAAAAATATAAACAAAACTAGGTTAAATCATGAAGAATACAAATTTTCTTGTCAAGCAAGTAACCAATAACTTTCAAACTAGGTTAAATCTACAAAGTTTCTTGTCATGCAAGAAAATAGTAACTTCAAACCTTGAGAAGTGGACAAATGAAGTGAGATGGAGGACCAGATAGTGTACTCCCGACAGAGTTTTGAGCTTTGTCAACAATTTTCCAAAGCCGTTCCAAGGTCGGGATGATTTGATCTTTAAGGTCTGGTCTGTCTCTGCGTCTCATTTCCGTACAATACAGTCCCAAAGCAGCTAACTCACGAGTCTCACTAATAGGCCACGTTCCAGCTTTCACATCCAACAATGCCATAAACTCAGCATCATCTCCAATAGCTTCTTCAACCTTATGAGTAATGCCTATCGCGGACTTGGCGGTTATCAGCTGCAGAATCACAATCCCTAGTGAATACACATCAGACTTAGGTGAGATTATCCCGGTACGCTGATACTCAGGGTCGATGTAACATAACGTTCCCACGGGACTTGTTTTCTTTAAGACGGTTAGTTTAGAAGAAGCGTTGTCTTGGTTAACCATAGTGGAGAGACCAACATCTCCGAGTTTACTGACAAGGTTGTGGTCAAGTAAGATGTTTCCTGGTTTGAGGTCACGGTGAATGATTGGTCTAGGCTTGGTTTTGTGGAGGAAAACTAGCGCTGATGCGACTTCTAAAGCGATCCTGAAACGCTCGTACCAAGGGATAGCAGGTGTGCCATTGACTTGCATCAACCTGTCATCTAAGCTTCCATTGTCCATGTACTCATAAACCAAGCAGCCTCGTTCGGGACATGCCCCGAGGAGGAGGACAAGATGAGGATGTCTGATCTTGCTCAAGATCTCAAGCTGTCAAAACATAAATACAAAACATTTAGACTCTGATTGGAAACCCAGTACAAGTTAGCTCAACTGGAAAGGACCCAAGGCACTTGTGCTAAAGGTCTCTGGTTTGAGTACATTAGATAACTTGGGGAGAGGATTAAACATCCGGTCCTGTCCCCGGCCCTAAAAGGGTTAGTTGGGCCGTAAAGCCCAAACAAACTTCCTGGTCTACCAAAAAAAAAAAAGAAATTGAGGAATGAAGTAAAACCGGAAGATAAATTATAAAATTCGATTTTAAAATTTGGGGAAAGAATAAATATTTTAAGGTAAAGCTTAATAAAAAATTCATCTTATAATTTAGGTATCCATAAGACTTATGTTTATTTCCTCCTTAAAATTTGGGAGCAAGACGAAATTTTCATCCTACTATGTCCATGACTGGCCCTGCTTAATTTAGCTACAGAACTAACCTCTTGATCAAACTGTTTGGAGAGCTGAGTTTCTCCTGCATGAAGGACTTTGATAGCACCTGTCGTGTGATGCAGATTGCATTTGTAAACGGTTCCATACGATCCGACTCCGATTTTGAGATCTTCAGAAAAGTTCGAAGTTGCGGCTGCAATCTCCTCCCATGAGTAGTGTTGGTACTGAATCCCGGGACTGATGAGAGAAGCCTCGAGCTTATCTTTCTCTTTAGCGTTACGATCTGCTATGATCTCCGCTTCTCTTGTGCGTAAAGTCTCTTTCATCATGTGTTCTTTAACCTTCTCTACCTCCTTCATGGTCTCTTCGTACCTTTGCTTCTCCTTTGAAGCTGAATCTTTAGCTTCTTCTTCCTTTTCTTTCAGCTCCATAAGCTTCTCTGACTCCTCATATTTTCGCTGGTTTAGCTCAGTTAGCTGCAACCAAAACCCAAATAAGAACAAGAAATGTAACATAACAAGAAAAATGCCACGGTCTATGCTGTTCAAAGGCTTAAACTAAAACCTTTTGAGAGGCATCAACAGTCTCGGTTTGAGCCATAGCATACATCTCCTGAACATGTTTCAGTTCAGCTCTCAGCTTCTCTATTTCAAATGTCAGATTCGCCTACACAATTTGTTGTGAACAAACGCAAACGAAACTCAATTAAACAAGAAAGCTTAGAAAGAAACTCGATTGAGAAAATTACATGTTTTGAGGGTTTACGTAATGATAACATAAATAAATAATTTATTATATTTCACACTTGTATTTATACATTCTCAAAATTCGCATTTTATTGGTGCACCTATTAGACTTGTAGTTGGAAGAGATCCTTATTAGTATATAAGATAGATTGACTAATCCACTTATAATCAGTTCGTTTTCGGTTAGAAACTCATCTAACTTAACATGGTATCAGAGCCCAATCCACATAAGTCCAACCTGATCCATTATCGATTCGTGTCCAAAGTCGGCCCATCGATCTTCGCCCAAACATTCCGAGATTGACGTTCAAAGAACCATCATCTCGAGGGGCGTATAAGGGACAAATATCCCACATCAAGATTTAGTCATTTCTAGAATCTAACTTCAGTTCCAAACAAAATAGGTTCTGTCTCTCCGACAAAGCATAATCAAGATCAATACATTATGATGGCTCTGAGTCAGATGACTCTAGACTCTGGCTCTAAGATCTCTAGGGAAAATGGAATCAAGACAGTTAACTTACCTGATTATTATCGGTCATGGAATGGACACTGAGGAGACCATTAGACATGTTAGATGCTTGATGAAAATTAAAGGAAGATTTCTCAGGAGTATCAGGAGAGCCACTTGTGGAACTGTCTCTTTCCATTCTCTCAAACCTTATTGTTCCGGTAGAGCCTGAATCTAAATTGGAAGTACGCACGGAAGCTAGTTTCCCCTTTGAGAGAACATAGACTGTGCAGAATTTTGGCACAGAATTTGCGATCATAGAAGACATATCGATCTTTTTCGTGAAGAATCCGGGAAGAGAAATTCCTATAACGAGTTTGGTGACTCCAGTTCCAGCAATCTCTTCCGCTATCGCAGCTACAGGATCTTGTGATTCCACCACCAGGATCTCTACTCGCACCTACTTTGTAACATTTTTAGAAAAAAGAACAAGATTTTGAGAAAACATAACAAGAAAGGAGAGACTAAACTTAGTTCTTGAGACCATACATTTCTCTTTTCGAACATGTTTTTGTGAGGACGAAGCATCTCGTTTGTGTTCCAATCCAATTCTTTTCTGTAAGCTGATGCTACTTCAGCGCTTAGCTCTGATATCGATATCGCTTTCCCCACTGAAACCGAAAACTCAATCTTTGTTGCCAAACACATAGTTTATTTTGCATTGGTTACAAGATACTGGTCACAACTTACTTGGGGTAATAATGTAAGTGATAGGAGGACGAACATATATTAATTTGAAATCAGACAAGCCTTCAGGGATGAACCTCTCAAGAGCCCAAAGGGAGACGTATTTGCTCTTCTTCTTTCCATTAATAGCTACAGCTACAACAGGAGATGGTGGAGGAGGTGGAGATAGGTGATCGCTTAATGATCTTGCTGATCTTTTCTTGTCCATCGCTTTACCTGAAACTTACAAAAATTGTAAATGTAATGAATAAGAGATCTCAACGAACATGTAAATGTAACAGAGCGAAGGGGATTTTAGAAAAAAAAAGTCAAGTTAACTTACCTAGTGGTTTATATTTTAGAAGAGAGCTATGAGGATGGCACTAAGTTTGGTGATCTGATCACATTTTCTTAATAGGAAATAATTGCAACATACAATCACGTTGTTACCGCCACAACCTTTATTTATAACTAGTTCACTAATTAATTAATTTTCTTTATGCGTTGAATAATAATACATACCTTTGTAGGTCTAGGCATTTTATGCGAACAAAAAAATCTGAAAATATCCAGACTCAAAACCGACTGAAAATTTACAAATACTTAGTTAGGTCTAAACTTCACATACCCGAAAAAAATAGAACATAAAAAAAAACAATTCGAATTTTATGCGGAAAGAACTGACTCGGATAAAATTGACCCGATAATAGCTAATTCTTACCTAGCCTAAACACATGAATATCCAAGGTTATGAATATGTGTGTTCTATTTTATATATTTAGTTTATGATTTAGTTGTAATATTTTTTTTTGAAATATTTATTTTACTTTGTAACATTTCAAATAATATAAAAATTAATAATTCAAATTTAAAGTTTAAAAGTATTTAATTTCAATTATTAATAATTTATTTGTTGTTTTTGTAAAGTTTTAGATATTTTTGATGAATTAGCTGATTTTTTAAAACTATTATCTAAATAACACTCTTTGTAAAACAATGGAGTATATATGACTATTTATCATGTTTTTTTTTAATGAAAACAATTGCAAAAACTAGAGACGTAGTCGTATAGAATCGTAGAAGAGAGAACTTAGACCATGTTTATTGGAGAGTTTTTAAGGATATGATTTTTAGTTTCGGTTAAAATACGTTTTTTAGATTTAAACTAAAAAAAATCTAAGAATTAATTCTTAAATAAGAGATATAAAAGCATACTCTGAGTCAAAAAATATAAAAGAAAAAATAATGTCAAATCATGAGTTAAGAACACTGTCCTAACTTCGTCCTAAGAGTTTCCCAATAGTCATGTCGTTAGGAACTCCCCTCACTTTTATGTGCTCGTGTTCTTACAAAAGAAAAATATTTTAAATTTTGATAATTACAGAAAGTCAAATCTTAAAGTATATATGTCTGATCAATTCAGACATATCCGAAAAAGCTAAATCGGCCAATGGAGAAGAGATTTCTGTTTATAGAAACAATAATACAGAATAATACTTTAAACGTGGGCACACAATTCACGTTCATGCTACAGCTGGTGAAGTCGGGTCTCTGTTTTGGCAGTGGGAAAATGTGCTTGGGGGCACGGTCATTGGAATTGTCTCGACCAATGAGAAAGCGGCTCAAGCCAAAGAAGATGGATGCCATGTTATAATGTACAAGTTACGAGGGTTTTGTTTCGCATGGTCAATGGTATTATATCTGGCAGAGTTGATATCGTCACCAGGACTCAGTGGAAAAGGCACCTTTAAGGTAAATGTCATGATAAACGCATCCAGAACACTTGTGTGCACTTCTATATAGTTTTTTTAAAAATTTATTTCAGAGACAAAGATTTGTTAGGTTTCTGTTGATTTTAGAATTTACTTAAATATTAAGACACCAGTAGTGTATATCTTTTAGGGTTAGGAAAAACTACTTTTATTAAACAAGAAAGTTTCTAATAAAAAATGAAATACGGTGTGTAGAAGTTGTATAAATATAGATTTAAAAGATTGTAAATCATTCATTCGTATAATCAATACATAAACCGTAAAACAGTATATTTCTCTATAAATGTTGTCACTTTTACAAACAACCGTTTTGTTCACAACAATTTTTAGGAAGCATTAGAGCATCCACGACCAGAGTTCTTAGAAATGAGTCCTTAGGAAAAAAATAATTAAATAATTGGTAGACCTTATAAAAAGAAGGATTCGATCTTTGAAATTCCTAAATAAAGACTGTTTCTTACCGAATCCTTACACTATTTTCGGGTCCCCAAGACATGTGGCAGCCCACGAATGGTCATCTTTTTTTTTATTTTCTTTTTTGAAAAAAAAATCCGAAATATCTTTACCAAATCTGAAATACCTTTTTTTAAGGATTCCTATGAATCTCACGGTTGCAGATGCTCTTAGCGTGTTTAAAGAAGAGCTTTGGACAATCCTCGGGATCTCAGGAGTCGGGACACAGTTCCAATATTTGATCTCACTTTTTGTTTTTGGTTGTTTTATGTAATTGTAGAAAAACAATTGTGTTGGTGAGTATAACTGAGAGTGCTTTTTGCCTTTGCTTCCCTTTGTTATATGGATGAAATGTTTCGAATTTTGTTTCGAAGCAGGGCGACACAACATTTATTCGGCCTCCTGGGCAAAATTTTTTAAAAACTTTTAATATTTATAGTTATTAAAAGTTTAAATATATTCTAAATTTTTTATCATTAACATCTTTTTAATTTTGTGGTAAAAATAAATCATGTATATGTAAAATATTTTAGGGCCCTATTCAACTGAAATTATGTATATGTAAAATATTTCAGGGTCTTATTCAACTAAAATTTGTAAATATTTTAATCTTTTTATATACAAATATGTATGTATAAAAAAATATTAGACCCCTCAATTAATAAAATTGGAGGAGACATGGGTTTAAATCTGGAGCGGTCGCATCGTTTTTCCCTCATGTAAGCCGGCACTGTTTCGAAGAGGATCAAATCCTACATGTGAACTCCAACTTCTTTGAAAGACTCAACGTATTAACATATATGCAAAGAAACAATCAAGCTACGACTCCAGTTAATGATATTTCCAGATAACATATATTCCCTCCGCTTTTTTATATTTGACATTTTAGAATATTTTTTTATTTCAAATTATTCTACGTTTTCAATTTTCTATATAAAAGTTATTAATAATCAATGTTAGATGATTAATGATATTATAGTTTCTAATTTATTATTGATTGAATTACAGTTATGTAAACAATTAATAATATTTTTGTTTAGAAAATAAAAAGTTAAATATTATTTTAATTTATGTTCATAATTTTAAAACGTGAAATATGAAAAACGGAAGGAGTATTCGTAATGCTATCACTGTTTATTTTTATTATGCTGTGAAATATACTTTAATATTCCTATTTTAACCAATGGATATATCTGGACAGGATATCTTTGACTTCGCTCAGTCAAACAAAAACAAAAATTTGCTTCATTTGTAAAGTAACACGTATATATGTAGTAAATATGGATTTTTTTCGAAATAAAGCATCACAAGATGTACCATTAATGTTTAGTCTATATCCTATTTTAATCAACGGATATATCTGGACAGGATATCTTTGACTTCGCTCACAAACAAAAACAAAAAATTGATTCATTTGTAAAGTAACACGTATCTATACTATTATTTAATAAGTAAAATTTCTAGTTATCATGTTCTCCATAAATTTAGGTAATAAACTTATGTAATTTTTTTATTTATCATATTTTTAATATTTATATATATTTTATATGACAAATAAAACGAATTTCTATAAATATATCATATTTTGAGTAAATAAGATAATTCTTGTAAATTATGTTGTTATCTTAAAATATATTTTTATATATAAAACTTAAATTTTACATTAAGATATAAAAACTATTATATTTATCTAAAACAAATTTATATTAATAATTTAATTTAAATATAATTAAAACAAATTTATATTAATAATTTCATATTTTCTAAAATAAGATAATTGTGATGGATTATGTTGTTATGTTGAAAATATATTTTTCTATTATAAAACTTAAAATTAAGATATAAAAATTATATTATTAATAATTAAATATAAATCATAATTAAATATAAATCATCAAAACAATTATTTGAAAAGTGAATTTGTTGATTTGTCTACATGATCCTAGGTAATTATGATCATTTATCAGAATTTTTATAATTTTGTTTATTATTGATTATATAATTTTATACTTTTAAATAATAAGGTAATTCTTATGTATTATGTTATCTTGAAAATATATTTTTATATTATATAATTTAAAAGTAAAATCTAAAACTATCTATTATTAATTAAATATAAATCATCACTCAAGAAAAATTATTTTAAGAAGTGAATTTGCTGATTCATTAATTTCTCCATGATTTTAGGTAATTTTAATTTATATGTCATAATTTCTATAATTAATCTTATATAATTATTATATAATTTTAGATTTTACTTTTAAAATTATCATGTTATATTTTTAGAAAATAAATTACTTATGCATCATATTGTTATTTTTAAAATATATTTTTCTATTATAAAATATAAAATTAAGATATAAGTATTATAATTAAATATAAATAAAAACAATAATTCTGATGTTTGAGTTTTGTCATTGATAATTATTTGATGTTTGATTTTTTAGCTTTTGAAAATATAAATTATAACTTATTATGCTGATTTTAAATTTAATGAAACACCAACTAACAAAAATTTATAAGAGAATTATGCCCGCAAGTACGGGCAAAATACTTAGTATATGTAGTAAATATAGATTTTTTTTCCGAAATAAAACATCACAATATGTACCGTTAGTGTTTAGTCTTGTTGTTTGACTAACACAATATTATGAATTATGGATAGTCTTTTTTTCTTGTAACATTTATCTATACCATATAGAACCACTGCATCAACATTATTTAAATTTCGTACACTTTTCTACTGAAAATAACTTTTTTTTTAATAGGCAATTTTACAAAAAAACACATAAACTGTAACCAAAATTTTATTATTATAGGAAAATAAACTTAAAAGGTACAACAAAGGAAAACAATACAATTTTTTTAACCAAAGTCTTATTAAGAGAACCAGGTAAGGATAAATTACTAAATTTATATTTTATATAAAATTAATTTAATCTTTTTTTTTGAATTTAGTTGATTCACTTTTGTTTTAGAAGAATTTCATTTGACACAATATAGATTATATGTTTCTATATTTATGAACATATATTACTAAAAGTTTTTATATATTTATTATTTAGGTTATAATTAATCATTAACACTTATGATATATCTTATTATTAGTTTAGGTAGATTATTTTTTAAATTAAAAATAAAGGAAACCAAGCCAGACCAAAAAACTTTGCACCAAAATATAGATTTACAAATCATTTACTGGACTGAATGTAAGTCATTAGTTTTTTCTTGAGGAGGTTTAAAATTAAGTTACATTTTTAACAAACGAGAGTAGAAAGATACACAAGAAGATTAAAGAAAAATTAGGTGAGATAACCATAAAAAAGTCTAAATTCAGTAACTAACTAAAATTGTTCCTTCTCTTCATTTCTCTCCCTATCTCTATTTACTCTCACTAGAAAACTAATTTTCTTATTTTTTTTTGCTATTTCGCAAATAAGCCCAAGATTAAATTAAAGGACATATATTTTCTTCCTTTTTTTGTGACTCAAAACAAAGAGAGTCTTATATGGAGATACACATTGTGTCTTCTCTTTGCATTGGAAGACACATTGTGGATTTAGCACATATTGTGTGTATACAGCTGTCTTTTTTTTTTGACGAAAAGGACCTTATGCTTGTGCAACTGGTAGTTTGTTTCGATTAAAAAGGAATTAGAATATTTAACTGGTTACAATTAATAATAAAGGTTTGAAGTAAAAGATAGATTTTTGGGTAATAGTGAAGGAACCGTGGACGTAAGATTTTCTTTTTGCAATAAGATCTAACGGTTGGAAATAAGCTTTGGGTGTAGAGTTTTGATATTGGTGGGATTAGGTTCTCGAGGCCTAAAAATATTACACAACGTGCTACTTAGTTGTGGTCATGGACATGTAGCAGTAGATGGTTATTAATGGTTAAATTAAGGTAATTCATTTTGTGGTTGTGGTGAGAGGGGCTGATGTGGTGGATACTTACATGTAGATAAAAAAGTGTGGTTAGAGACGAGGATTGTGGACACGGGTTATGGAAACACATGTGTTGAACACTGGTTGTAGACACACGGGTTGTGGACACAATTGTTGTGGTTGTGGAGAGAGGGGTGCGATCTTCAACTGAGCTTTCAATCTGCAATCAAAGGGGGCTGCAAGACGGTGTTTCTGACGGTGAAGGAGGAGCTTGTATATATCAAGAACAACAAATAAACTCCATACAAAAATTAATCTTTTTAAACAAACAAAAAAAAACAGATTTTAAAACCAGATCAGAAAAACTTTAGCAAGAACAAGAGACAACAACAAAAATTAACTTTTTTTCAAAAAAATATGTCACAACACTCTCCACAGAGTGTCCGGTTCATTCAGATCTAAGATAGACATGTTTTCACCAATCATTTTCTCTCAAAGGTTTGATTTTCAAAGTTTAGAAAACCCACAGCCACAAACCCCCACTATCCAGAAATGAAAAGGAATTACAATCAAGAAAGATCCAGAAAAAGATGAAATTAGAATTCATGAACTGGAATATATTTGGGAAAGTGTCTTTCTCTGTTTTTTTTTTAAATCATCAAAAACAAAAATAATTAAAACACAAAAAGGTAACGAGAATAAAATACTGATTAAAAATGTCTTTCTCTGTTTTGATTTGAATCTTATGTGGGAGAACTCTGTGTGTCGGCTTCTTGATCGGGAAAATGAGAGTTAGGTTTGTTAAGAGATTTGAGATTTAGAGAATTAAGAAGATAAAAAAGGATATTTTTATAAAATAAAAATAAATTCCAAAAATAACTCTTTCTCGTTGGACAAGCAAGCAAAAGACATTCTTCACTTAGTGGGGCTATGTTTGTAAATTAAGCTAAAAGTGTGTTATATTACAATGTGTTTTTTTGAGATATTGAAAACTCAAAAAGAGTTTCCTAAGGTAAATATTTTCAAAACAAGACATATCTCTCTTCACAATTGTTGTTGTAACCTGGCATCTCATCACACAAGAGAAAAAGGAGGAACAGAGAAAACACACACACACACAAACAAAATATCTTTGAACCAGATTGTTCTTTTCTCCCTCTCATTATTGTTTATTGGATTTCCACTCCATGATTGCAGAGTAAAGAGTGTAATTAGCAAGAAGGTTCTTATCAGGCAACGGAAGGTTTGTCACCGGGGACGTATCATTCTCTCTCAGCCAGTTCTGTATGGCTTCACGATCGTATGTGTACCCATCTGCAGCTACGTACGGCTCGTTCATCACTCCCTGTAAACAGTACAAAGAAAACTAGGTTAAATCATAACCAATACAAAGTTTCTTGCCACACAAGTAACCAATAACTTTCAAACTAGGTTAAAACTACAAAGTTTCTTGACATGCAAGTAACCATTCACTTCAAACCTTGAGAAGTGGACAAATGAAATGAGATGGAGGACCGGACAGTGTACTCCCGACAGAGTTTTGAGCATTTTCAGTGACTTTCCAAAGCCGTTCCAAAGTCGGAATGATCTGATCCTTAAGGTCTGGTCTGTCTCTGCGTCTCATTTCCGTACAATACAGTCCCAAAGCAGCTAACTCACGAGTCTCACTAATAGGCCACGTTCCAGCTTTCACATCCAACAATGCCATAAACTCAGCATCGTCTCCAATAGCTTCTTCAACCTTATGAGTAATGCCTATCGCGGACTTGGCGGTTATCAGCTGCAGAATCACAATCCCTAGTGAATACACATCAGACTTAGGTGAGATTATCCCGGTACGCTGATACTCAGGGTCGATGTAACATAACGTTCCCACAGGACTTGTTTTCTTTAAGACGGTTAGTTTAGAAGAAGCGTCGTCTTGGTTAACCATAGTGGAGAGACCAACATCTCCGAGTTTACTGACAAGGTTGTGGTCAAGTAAGATGTTTCCTGGTTTGAGGTCACGGTGAATGATTGGTCTAGGCTTTGTTTTGTGGAGGAAAACTAGCGCTGATGCGACTTCTAAAGCGATCCTGAAACGCTCATACCAAGGGATAGCAGGTGTGTCATTGACTTGCATCAACCTGTCATCTAAGCTTCCATTGTCCATGTACTCATAAACCAAGCAACCTCGTTCGGGACATGCCCCAAGGAGGAGGACAAGATGAGGATGTCTGATCTTGCTCAAGATCTCAAGCTGTCAAAACATAAATACAAAACATTTTAGACTCTCATTGGAAACCCAGTACGAGTTAGCTCAACTGGAAAGGACCCAAGGCACTTGTGCTAAAGGTCCCTGGTTTGAGTACATTAGATAACTTGGGGAGAGGATTAAACATCCGGTCCGGTCCCCAGCCCTAAAAGGGTTAGTTGGGCCGTAAAGCCCAAACAAACTTCCTGGTCTACCAAAAAAATAAAGAAATTGAGGAATGAAGTAAAACTGGAAGATAATTTATTAAATTCGATTTTAAAATTTGGGGAAAGAATAAATATTTTAAGGTAAAGCTTAATAAAAAATATCTTCTTATATTTAGGTATCCATAAGACTTATGTTTATTTCCTCTTTAAAATTTGGGAGCAAGACGAAATTTTCATCCTACTATGTCCATGACCGGATCTGCTTAATTTAACTAGATAACTAACCTCTTGATCAAACTGTCTGGAGAGCTGAGTTTCTCCTGCATGAAGGACTTTGACAGCACCTGTCGTGTGATGCAGATTGCATTTGTAAACGGTTCCATACGATCCGACTCCGATTTTGAGATCTTCAGAAAAGTTCGAAGTTGCGGCTGCAATCTCCTCCCATGAGTAGTGTTGGTACTGAATCCCGGGACTGATGAGAGAAGCCTCGAGCTTATCTTTCTCTTTAGCGTTACGATCTGCTATGATCTCAGCTTTCCTTCTACGTAAAGCCTCTTTCATCATGAGTTCTTTAACCTTCTCTACCTCCTTCATAGTCTCTTCATACCTTTGCTTCTCCTTTGAAGCTGAATCTTTAGCTTCTTCTTCCTTTTCTTTCAGCTCCATAAGCTTCTCTGACTCCTCATATTTTCGCTGGTTTAGCTCAGTTAGCTGCAACCAATACCCAAATAAGAACAAGAAATGTAACATAACAAGAAAAATGCCACGGTCTATGCTTAAACTAAAACCTTTTGAGAGGCATCAACAGTCTCGGTTTGAGCCATAGCATACATCTCCTGAACATGTTTCAGTTCAGCTCTCAGCTTCTCTATTTCAAATGTCAGATTCGCCTACACAATTTGTTGTGAACAAACGCAAACGAAACTCAAGTAAACAAGAAAGCTTAGAAAGAAACTCGATTGAGAAAATTACATGTTTTGAGGGTTTATGTAATGATTACATAAATAAATAATTGATGATATTTCACACTTGTATTTATACATTCTCAAAATTCGATACTTCTTTTCATAATGGCATTTTATTGGTGCACCTATTAGACTTGCAGTTGGAAGAGATCCTTATTAGTATATAAGATAGATGGACTAATCCACATATAATCAGTTGGTTTTCGGTTGGAAGTCCATCTAACTTAACATGGTATCAGAGCCCAATCCACATAAGTCTAACCCGATCCATTATCGATTCGTGTCCAAAGTCGGCCCATCGATATTCGCCCAAACATTCCGAGATTGACGTTCAAAGAACCATCATCTCGAGGGGCGTATAAGGGACAAATATCCCAAATCAAGATTTAGTCATTTCTAGAATCTAACTTCAGTTCCAAACAAAATAGGTTCTGTCTCTCCGGCAAAACATAATCAAGATCAATACAGTATGATGGCTCTGAGTCAGATGACTCTAGACTCTGGCTCTAAGATCTCTAGGGAAAATAGAATCAAGACAGTTAACTTACCTGATTATTATCGGTCATGGAATGGACACTGAGGAGACCATCAGACATGTTAGATGCTTGATGAAAATTAAAGGAAGATTTCTCAGGAGTATCAGGAGAGCCACTCACGGAACTGTCTCTCTCCATTCTCTCGAACCTTATCATTCCGCTAGAGTCTGAATCTGAACTGGAAGTACGCACAGAATCTAGTTTCCCCTTTGAGACAACATAGACTGTGCAGAATCTTGGCACAGCATTTGCGATCATAGAAGACATATCGATCTTTTTCGTGAAGAATCCGGGAAGAGAAATTCCTATAACGAGTTTGGTGACTCCAGTTCCAGCAATCTCTTCCGCTATCGCAGCTACAGGATCTTGTGCTTCCAGCACCAGGATCTCTACTCGCACCTACTTTGTAACATTTTGAGAAAAAAGAGCAAGAAAAGATTTTGAGAAAACATAACAAGAAAGAGAGACTAAACTTAGTTCTTGAGACCATACATTTCTCTTTTCGAACATGTTTTTGTGAGGACGAAGCATCTCGTTTGTGTTCCAATCCAATTCTTTTCTGTAAGCTAATACTACGTCAGCGCTTAGCTCTGATATTGATATTGCTTTCCCCACTGAAACCGAAAACTCAATCTTTGTTGCCAAACACATAGTTTATTTTGCATTGGTTACAAGATACTGGTCACAACTTACTTGGGGTAATAATGTAAGTGATAGGAGGACGAACATATATTAATTTGAAATCAGACAAGCCTTCAGGGATGAACCTCTCAAGAGCCCAAAGGGAGACGTATTTGCTCTTCTTCTTTCCATTAATAGCTACAGCTACAACAGGAGATGGTGGAGGAGGTGGAGATAGGTGATCGCTTAATGATCTTGCTGATCTTTTCTTGTCCATCGCTTTACCTGAAACTTACAAAAATTGTAAATGTAATGAATAAGAGATCTCAACGAACATGTAAATGTAACAGTGCGAAGGGGATTTTAGAAAAAAAAAGTCAAGTTAACTTACCTAGTGGTTTATATTTTAGAAGAGAGCTATGAGGATGGCCCTAAGTTTGGTGATCTGATCACACTTTCTTAATAGGAAATAATTGCAACAAACAATCACGTTGTTACCGCCACAACCTTTATTTATAACTAGTTCACTAATTAATTAATTTTCTTTATGCGTTGAATAATAATACATACCTTTGTAGGTCTAGGCATTTTATGCGAACAAAAAAATCTGAAAATATCCAGACTCAAAACCGACTGAAAATTTACAAATACTTAGTTAGGTCTAAACTTCACATACCCAAAAAAATAGAACATAAAGAAAAACAATTCGGATTTTATGCGGAAAGAACTGACTCGGATAAAATTAACCCGATAATAGCTAATTCTTACCTAGCCTAAACACATGAATATCCAAGGTTATGAATATGTGTGTTCTATTTTATATATTTAGTTTATGATTTAGTTGTAATATTTTTTTTTTGAAATATTTATTTTATTTTGTAACATTTCAAATAATATAAAAATTAATAATTCAAATTTAAAGTTTAAAAGTATTTAATTTTAATTATTAATAATTTATTTGTTGTTTTTGTAAAGTTTTAGATATTTTTGATGAATTAGCTGATTTTTTCAAACTATTATCTAAATAACACTCTTTGTAAAACGATGGAGTATATATGACTATTTATCATGTTTTTTTTTAATGAAAACAATTGCAAAAACTAGAGACGTATCGTAGAAGAGAGAACTTAGACCATGTTTATTGGAGAATTTTTAAGGATAGGATTTTTAGTTTCGGTTAAAATACGTTTTTTAGATTTAAACTAAAAAGAAAAATCTAAGAATTAATTCTTAAATAAGAAATATAAAAGCATACTCTGAGCCAAAAAATATAAAAAAAAAAAAGAATGTCAAATCATGAGTTAAGAACACTATACTAACTTCGTCCTAAGAGTTTCCCAATAGTCATGTCGTTAGGAACTCCCCTCACTTTATGTGCTCGTGTTCTTACAAAAGAAAAATATTTTAAATTTTGATAATTACAGAAAGTCAAATCTTAAAGTATATATGTCTGATCAATTCAGACATATCCGAAGAAGCTAAATCGGCCAATGGAGAAGAGATTTCTGTTTATAGAAACAATAATACAGAATAATACTCTAAACGTGGGCACACAATTCACGTTCATGCTACAGCTGGTGAAGTCGGGTCTCTGTTTTGGCAGTGGGAAAATGTGCTTGGGGGCACGGTCATTGGAATTGTCTCGACCAATGAGAAAACGGCTCAAGCCAAAGAAGATGGATGCCATGTTATAATGTACAAGTTACGAGGGTTTTGTTTCGCATGGTACATGGGTATTATATCTGGCAGAGTTGATATCGTCACCAGGACTCAGTGGACAGAGACGGCCCTGGACAATGTCTAGTGAAACATTTGTTTTAGGTCCCCAAAAATTTTGAAGAAAATTATATGAGTATAGATCCCCAAAAAAAATTTTAGGCCCCTAAAATTTTTTTACATAGAAATCGCCACATGCCTCCAAAATTCAGTGGAAAAGGCACCTTTAAGGTAAATGTCATGATAAACGCATCCAGAACACTTGTGTGCACTTCTATATAGGTTTTTTAAAAAAAATTATTTCAGAGACAAAGATTTGTTAGGTTTCTGTTGATTTTGGAATTTACTTAAATATTAAGACACCAGTAGTGTATATCTTTTAGGGTTAGGAAAAAACTACTTTTATTAAACAAGAAAGTTTCTAAAAAAAAAATGAAATACGGTGTGTAGAAGTTGTATAAATATAGATTTAAAAGATTGTAAATCATTCATTCGTATAATCAATACATAAACCGTAAAACAGTATATTTCTCTATAAATGTTCACTTTTACAAACAACCGTTTTGTTCACAACAATTTTTAGGAAGCATTAGAGCATCCACGACGAGAGTTCTTAGAAATGAGTCCTTAGGAAAAAAATAATTAAATAATCGGTAGACCCTATAAAAAGAAGGATTCGATCTTTGAAATTCCTAAATAAAGACTGTTTCTTACCGAATCCTTACACTATTTCCGGGTCCCCAAGACATGTGGCAGCCCACGAATGGTCATCTTTTTTTTTCTTTTCTTTTTTGAAAAAAAAATCCGAAATATCCTTACTAAATCTGAAATACCTTTTTTTAAGAACTCCTATGAATCTCACGGTTGCAGATGCTCTTAGTGTGTTTAAAGAAGAGCTTTGGACAATCCTCGGGATCTCGGGAGTCGGGACACAGTTCCAATATTTGATCTCACTTTTTGTTTTTGGTTGTTTTATGTAATTGTAGAAAAACAATTGTGTTGGTGAGTATAACTGAGAGTGCTTTTTGCCTTTGCTTCCCTTTGTTATATGGATGAAATGTTTCGAATTTTGTTTCGAAGCAGGGCGACTCAACATTTATTCGGCCTCCCGGGCAAAATTTTTTAAAAACTTTTAATATTTATAGTTATTAAAAGTTTAAATATATTCTAAATTTTTTATCATTAACATCTTTATAATTTTGTGGTAAAAATAAATCATGTATATGTAAAATATTTTAGGGCCCTATTCAACTGAAATTATGTATATGTAAAATATTTTAGGGTCCTATTCAATTAAAATTTGTAAATATTTAAATCTTTTTATATACAAATATGTATGTATAAAAAAATATTAGACCCCTCAATTAGTAAAATTGGGGGGACATAGGTTTGAATCCGGAGCGGTCGCATCGTTTTTCCCTCATGTAAGCCGGCACTGTTTCGAAGAGGATCAAATCCTACATGTGAACTCCAACTTCTTTGAAAGACTCAACGTATTAACATATATGCAAAGAAACAATCAAGCTACGACTCCAGTTAATGATATTTCCAGATAACATATATTCCCTCCGCTTTTTTATATTTGACATTTTAGAATATTTTTTTATTTCAAATTATTCTACGTTTTCCATTTTCTATATAAAAGTTATTAATAATCAATGTTAGATGATTAATGATATTATAGTTTCTAATTTATTATTGATTGAATTAAAGTTATGTAAACAATTAATAATATTTTTGTTTAGAAAATAAAAAGTTAAATATTATTTTAATTTATGTTCATAATTTTAAAACGTGAAATATGAAAAACGGAAGGAGTATTCGTAATGCTATCACTGTTTATTTTTATTATGCTGTGAAATATACTTTAATATTCCTATTTTAATTAACCAATGGATATATCTGGACAGGATATCTTTGACTTCGCTCAGTCAAACAAAAACAAAAAATTGATTCATTTGTAAAGTAACACGTATCTATACTATTATTTAATAAGTAAAATTTTTAGTTATTATGTTCTCCATAAATTTAAGTAATTTTTTTATTTATCATATTTTTAATATTTATATATATTTTATATGAAAAATAAAACGAATTTCTATGAATATATCATATTTTGAGTAAATAAGATAATTCTTGTGAATTATGTTGTTATCTTAAAATATATTTTTATATATAAAACTTAAATTTTACATTAAGATATAAAAACTATTATATTTATCTAAAACAAATTTATATTAATAATTTAATTTAAATATAATTAAAACAAATTTATATTAATAATTTCATATTTTCTAAAATAAGATAATTGTGATGGATTATGTTGTTATGTTGAAAATATATTTTTCTATTATAAAACTTAAAATTAAGATATAAAAATTATATTATTAATAGTTAAATATAAATCATAATTAAATATAAATCATCAAAACAATTATTTGAAAAGTGAATTTGTTGATTTGTCTACATGATCCTAGGTAATTATGATCATTTATCAGAATTTTTATAATTTTGTTTATTATTGATTATATAATTTTATACTTTTAAATAATAAGCTAATTCTTATGTATTATGTTATCTTGAAAATATATTTTTATATTATATAATTTAAAAGTAAAATCTAAAATTATCTATTATTAATTAAATATAAATCATCACTCAAGAAAAAATATTTTAAGAAGTGAATTTGCTGATTCATTAAATTCTCCATGATTTTAGGTAATTTTAATTTATATGTCATAATTTCTATAATTAATCTTATATAATTATTATATAATTAAAATTATCATGTTATTTTTTTAGAAAATAAATTACTTATGCATCATATTGTTATTTTTAAAATATATTTTTCTATTATAAAATATAAAATTAAGATATAAGTAATATAATTAAATATAAATAAAAACAATAATTCTGATGTTTGAGTTTTGTCATTGATAATTATTTGATGTTTGATTTTTTAGCTTTTGAAAATATAAATTATAACTTATTATGCTGATTTTAAATTTAATGAAACACCAACTAATAAATATTCATAAGAGAATTATGCCCGCAAGTACGGGCAAAATACTTAGTATATGTAGTAAATATAGATTTTTTTTCCGAAATAAAACATCACAATATGTACCGTTAGTGTTTAGTCTTGTTGTTTGACTAACACAATATTATGAATTATGGATAGTCTTTTTTTCTTGTAACATTTATCTATACCATATAGAACCACTGCATCAACATGATTTAAATTTCGTACACTTTTCTACTGAAAATAACTTTTTTTTTAATTGGCAATTTTACAAAAAACACATAAACTGTAACCAAAATTTTATTATTATAGGAAAATAAACTTAAAAGGTACAACAAAGGAAAACAATACAAATTTTTTAACCAAAGTCTTATTAAGAGAACCAGGTAAGGATAAATTACTAAATTTATATTTTATATAAAATTAATTTAATCTTTTTTTTGAATTTAGTTGATTCACTTTTGTTTTAGAAGAATTTCATTTGACACAATATAGATTATATGTTTCTATATTTATGAACATATATTACTAAAAGTTTTTATATATTTATTATTTAGGTTATAATTAATCATTAACACTTATGATATATCTTATTATTAGTTTAGGTAGATTATTTTTAAATTAAAAATAAAGGAAACCAAGCCAGACCAAAAAACTTTGCACCAAAATATAGATTTACAAATCATTTACTGGACTGAATGTAAGTCATTAGGTTTTTCTTGAGGAGGTTTAAAATAAAGTTACATTTTTAACAAACGAGAGTAGAAAGATACACAAGAAGATTAAAGAAAAATTAGGTGAGATAACCATAAAAAGTCTAAATTCAGTAACTAACTAAAATAGTACCTTCTCTTCATTTCTCTCCCTATCTCTATTTACTCTCACTAGAAAACTAATTTTCTTATTTTTTTTGCTCTTTCGCAAATAAGCCCAAGATTAAATTAAAGGACATATATTTTCTTCCTTTTTTTTGTGACTCAAAACAAAGAGAGTCTTATATGGAGATACACATTGTGTCTTCTCTTTGCATTGGAAGACACATTGTGGATTTAGCACACATTGTGTGTATACAGCTGTCTTTTTTTTTGACGAAAAGGACCTTATGCTTGTGCAACTGGTAGTTTGTTTCGATTAAAAAGGAATTAGAATATTTAACTGGTTACAATTAATAATAAAGGTTTGAAGTAAAAGATAGATTTTTGGGTAATAGTGAAGGAACCGTGGACGTAAGATTTTCTTTTTGCAATAAGATCTAACGGTTGGAAATAAGCTTTGGGTGTAGAGTTTTGATATTGGTGGGATTAGGTTCTCGAGGCCCAAAAATATTACACAACGTGCTACTTAGTTGTGGTCATGGACATGTAGCAGTGGATGGTTATTAATGGTTAAATTAAGGTAATTCATTTTGTGGTTGTGGTGAGAGGGGCTGATGTGGTGGATACTTACATGTAGATAAAAAAGTGTGGTTAGAGACGAGGATTGTGGACACGGGTTATGGAAACACATGTGTTGAACACTGGTTGTAGACACACAGGTTGTGGACACAATTGTTGTGGTTGTGGAGAGAGGGGTGTGATCTTCAACTGAGCTTTCAATCTGCAATCAAAGGGGGCTGCAAGACGGTGTTTCCGACGGTGAAGGAGGAGCTTGTATATATCAAGAACAACAAATAAACTCCATACAAAAATTAATCTTTTTAAAAAAAGAAAAAAACAGATTTTAAAACCAGATCAGAAAAACTTTAGCAAGAACAAGAGACAACAACAAAAATTAACTTTTTTTCAAAAAAATATGTCACAACACTCTCCACGGAGTGTCCGGTTCATTCAGATCTAAGATAGACATGTTTTCACCAATCATTTTCTCTCAAAGGTTTGATTTTCAAAGTTTAGAAAACCCACAGCCACAAACCCCCACTATCCAGAAATGAAAAGGAATTACAATCAAGAAAGATCCAGAAAAAGATGAAATTAGAATTCATGAACTGGAATATATTTGGGAAAGTGTCTTTCTCTGTTTTTTTTTTAAATCATCAAAAACAAAAATAATTAAAACACAAAAAGGTAACGAGAATAAAATACTGATTAAAAATGTCTTTCTCTGTTTTGATTTGAATCTTATGTGGGAGAACTCTGTGTGTCGGCTTCTTGATCGGGAAAATGAGAGTTAGGTTTGTTAAGAGATTTGAGATTTAGAGAATTGAGAAGATAAAAAGGATATTTTTATAAAATAAAAATAAATTCCAAAAATAACTCTTTCTCGTTGGACAAGCAAGCAAAAGACATTCTTCACTTAGTGGGGCTATGTTTGTAAATTAAGCTAAAAGTGTGTTATATTACAATGTGTTTTTTTTGAGATATTGAAAACTCAAAAAGAGTTTCCTAAGGTAAATATTTTCAAAACAAAAGACATATCTCTCTTCACACACACACAAAAAGACCTTTGAACCAGATTGTTCTTTTCTCCCTCTCATTATTGTTTATTGGATTTCCACTCCATGATTGCAGAGTAAAGAGTGTAATTAGCAAGAAGGTTCTTATCAGGCAACGGAAGGTTTGTCACCGGGGACGTATCATTCTCTCTCAGCCAGTTCTGTATGGCTTCACGATCGTATGTGTACCCATCTGCAGCTACGTACGGCTCGTTCATCACTCCCTGTAAACAGTACAAAGAAAACTAGGTTAAATCATAACCAATACAAAGTTTCTTGCTACACAAGTAACCAATAACTTTCAAACTAGGTTTAAACTACAAAGTTTCTTGACATGCAAGTAACCATTCACTTCAAACCTTGAGAAGTGGACAAATGAAATGAGATGGAGGACCGGACAGTGTACTCCCGACAGAGTTTTGAGCATTTTCAGTGACTTTCCAAAGCCGTTCCAAAGTCGGAATGATCTGATCCTTAAGGTCTGGTCTGTCTCTGCGTCTCATTTCCGTACAACACAGTCCCAAAGCTGCTAACTCACGAGTCTCACTAATAGGCCACGTTCCAGCTTTCACATCCAACAATGCCATAAACTCAGCATCGTCTCCAATAGCTTCTTCAACCTTATGAGTAATGCCTATCGCGGACTTGGCGGTTATCAGCTGCAGAATCACAATCCCTAGTGAATACACATCAGACTTAGGTGAGATGATCCCCGTCCGCTGATACTCAGGGTCGATGTAACATAGGGTTCCCACAGGATTTGTTTTCTTTAAGACGGTTAGTTTAGAAGAAGCATCATCTTGGTTAACCATCGTGGAGAGACCAACATCTCCGAGTTTGCTGACAAGGTTGTGGTCAAGTAAAATGTTTCCTGGTTTGAGGTCGCGGTGAATGATTGGTCTAGGCTTGGTTTTGTGGAGGAAAACTAGCGCTGATGCGACTTCTAAAGCGATCCTGAAACGCTCATACCAAGGGATAGCAGGTGTGTCATTGACTTGCATCAACCTGTCATCTAAACT
Organism: Eruca vesicaria subsp. sativa; assembly: GCA_932364175.1. Lineage (NCBI taxonomy): Eukaryota > Viridiplantae > Streptophyta > Magnoliopsida > Brassicales > Brassicaceae > Eruca > Eruca vesicaria. Next base: position 227,691 of record CAKOAT010322932.1, read on the forward strand.
TCCATTGTCCATGTACTCATAAACCAAGCAGCCTCGTTCGGGACATGCCCCGAGAAGGAGGACAAGATGAGGATGTCTGATCTTGCTCAAAATCTCAAGCTGTCAAAACATAAATACAAAACATTTGGTAAGTTTATGGTAAGAAAAAAGGAAACTGAGTAATGAAGTAAGACAGAAGATTATTTAATTGAGTCAGTCTTAATATTTTGGGAGGGTCACAAACATTTTAAGGTAAAGCTTGATAAAAAAAAATTTTAGGTGCCTTAAGATTTATGTATATTTTCTCGTTAAAATTTGGAAGCCATGACAAATGTTTTATCGTGCTATGTCCAGGACCGGCCCTGTTTAATGTAACTAAAAACTATTAAGCTAGATGGGCTTCCAACTTAAAACCAATTGGTTTTAGGTTGGAAGCCCATCTAGCTTAATATGGTATCAGAGCTCACGATCCAAGCAATCCAACCCGATCCTTATCGATCCAGCCCAAGGTCGGCCCATCGATCCTTGCCCGAACATTCCGAGATTGATGCCAAAGAGCCATCATCTCTAGGGGGGTATTAGGGACAAAGTCCTACATCGGAAGTTGGAAGAGATTCTATCTAGTATATAAGATAGATGGGCCACTCTACTTATCACCAATTGGTTTTAGGTTGGAAGCCCATCTAGCTTAATAAAAACTGACCTCTTGATCAAACTGTTTAGAGAGCTGAGTTTCTCCCGCATGAAGAACCTTGACAGCACCGGTCGTATGATGCATAGTGCACTTGTAGACGGTTCCATAAGCTCCCATTCCGATCTTGAGGTCTTCAGAAAAGTTTGAAGTCGCGGCTGCAATCTCCTCCCATGAATAGTGTTGGTATTGGATCCCTGGAGAGACAATAGAAGCCTGGAGCTTATCTTTCTCTTTAGCGTCACGCTCTGCTTTGATCTCCGCTTCTCTTGTGCGTAAAGTCTCTTTCATCATGTGTTCTTTAACTTTCTCTACCTCATTCATCGTCTCTTCGTACCTCTGCTTCTCCTTTGAAGCTGAATCTTTAGCTACTTCTTCCCTTTCTTTCAGCTCCATAAGCTTCTCTGACTCCTCATATTTTTGCTGGTTTAGCTCAGTTAGCTGCAACAAAAACCCAAATAAGAACACAAAATGTAACATGAAATGAAAAATGCTGCGGTATGTGATTTTTAAGTATAAACTAAAACCTTTGGAGAGGCATCAACAGTCATGGTTTGAGCTATAGCATACATTTCCTGAACATGTCTCAGCTCAGCTCTCAGCTTCTCTATCTCAAATGTCAGATTCGCCTACACAATTTGTTGTGAACAAACGCAAAAAAAAAGCTTAGATAAAACTCATTCAGGAAACTACATGTTTTTAGAGTTTTATATTAATTACATGAATGAAAATTTTATAACATTTTACACGCGTATTTATACAGCCTAAAATCCGATATATCTCTTCTAAAAATTTCTTTTGTAATAAAATCCTTTTTCCTAATCCCAACAAAGATTTTATTTTATTGGTGTACCAAAATATCTAGAGAAGATAGTTAACTTACCTGATTATTATCGGTCATGGAATTGACACTAAGGAGGCCATCAGACATGTTAGAACCTTGATGAGAAGAAACCCAAGAATAGTTCTCAGGAACCACTGCCCCGGACTCCATATTTGCTACCTCGTGATTATTGCTAGAAGACGAGCTCATGATCGATCTCCTGTCCTCGTGATCTATCCATTTAGAAGCAAAGCTCATAGCGTGATACGCCTCCGCTACCATTGGAAACGATGCACTAAAGCTCTCGTCCAACTGGTCCGTCTCGCAAGAACTCCTATCCATTTGAACCAACGAGCTGCTGCTCATCCTCGAATGTTTTGAGTCAGTGGAAATATGAGAGACTCGTGATTGCACTTCTGAGAGAAATGCTTTGTAAGCTGTTTCAGATGACCAAATAAATAACTGTTAAGTTTCCCGGACTTCCAACTTAAAACAATAACCGACATTCTACAAGACATCATTTCGCCTCAATGTAAAAGTTTACCAGAGGGGACTATAGGGCTAAGATTAATACTATCATGAGAGCCACTTGTGGAACTGTCTCTCTCCATTCTCTCGAACCTTATCGTTCCGCTAGAGTCTGAATCTGAATCTGAACTACGCACGGAAGCTAGTTTCCCCTTTGAGACAACATAGACTGTGCAGAATCTTGGCACAGCATTCGCGATCATAGAAGACATATCGATCTTTTTCGTGAAGAAACCAGGAACAGAAATACCTATAACGAGTTTGGTGACTCCAGTTCCAGCAATCTCTTCCGCTATCGCAGCTACAGGATCTTGTGATTCCAGCACCATGATCTCTACTCGCACCTATTTTTGTACCATTTTGAGAAAAAAAAAGAAAGGGGAGACTAAATTTAGTTCTTGAGACCATACCTTTCTCCTTTCGAACATTTTCTTGTAAGGACGAAGCATCTCGTTTGTGTTCCTATCCACCTCTTTTCTGTAATCTGATACTACTTCAGCTCGTGCCTCTGATATCGATATCGTTTTCCCCACTGAAATCAAATAAATAAAAGACACTCAATCTTTTTTGCCAAACACATAGATCTTTTGTATTAGCTACAAGATTCTGGTCACAACTTACTTGGGGTAACAATGTAAGTGATAGGAGGACGAACATAGATCAATTTGAAATCAGAGAAGCCATGAGGGATGAACTTCTCAAGAGCCCAAAAGGCTACGTATTTGCTCTTCTTCTTTCCATTAATGGCTACAGCTACAACAGGTGACGTGGGAAGAGGTAGAGATACCTGTTCGTTTAATGATCTTGCTGATATGTTCTCTCCCATTGTTTTACCTGAAACCTAGAAATGTAAACGTAATAGAAAAATCCAAGACGCAGTTACGTAGTAGTTTCTTTTCTAGAAGAGAACTATGAGGAAGAAGAACACTAAGTTTGTTGATGTAATGACATTTTCTTAATAGGAAATAATTGCAACAAGCAATCACGTTGTTGCCGCCACAACCTTAATTCATAACTAGTTCACTAATTAATTAATTTGCTTTATGCGTTGAAATATACTACATACTTTTCTATAAAAATATTCGTTTTAAAAAGGATCTACGTTGGTATATACCATACTATAGTGTATATGAGTCTTTTATTAATGAAAACAACTAGAGATGTAATCTTACAGAATCGTGAAGATACCTAGGAGCTCCCCTGACATTACGTGCTCGTGTTCTTACAAAAAAAAAAGGATTTTATATTTTGATAATTACACAAAGTCACTATGTTGACATATGTTCACATGTTCACTGAAAAGAAAATTTGTCTGATCAACTCAGACATATCCGAAGAAGTTAAATCGGCCAATGAGGAACATATTTCTGTTTTAAGGAAACAATATAATAGAATACAAATACTCCAAACGTGGGCACACAATGTCACAATCCTTGTTCATGCTACAGCTGGTCAAGTCGGGTCTCTCTTGTATCAATGGACAAATGTGTTTAGAGCCACGGTCATTGGAATTGTTTCCACCAATGAAAAAGCGGCTCAAGCCAAAGAAGATGGATGCCAATGCGGTGTCAGAGGTCAACGGTATTATATCCGGCGGACTCAGTGGGAAACGGCACCTTTAAAATTACATACTACGAGGAACTTCATTTTGAAGGTGGATAATCTTCGAAATTTGAGAGTTTGAGTACGTATTAGAGATGCAAATGTCATGAAGAACCATCCAGAACACACATGTACACTTCTATATATGTTTTTTTCAGTACAAAGATTTCTTGGTTTCTGTGATTTTGGAATTTACTTAAATATCAGGACACCAGTATTGTATACTTCCTCCGTTTCAAAATATAAGTCATTCTAGACTTATTTTTTTGTCACAAATTAAGTGTCGTTTTAAAGTTTCGAGGCAAAATTTATTAGTTTTATATAATATTCTAATTTTCTATTGGTTGAAAAGTGGTTAGGTGTATAGGTAATTGTGTTTTTATCTTGGAAATATGTAAAATTAAATATTTCCTTAATCTGTGTGTAAAAACCTAGAATGACAAATAAAGTGAAACGGAGGGAGTATCTTTTAGGAAAACCATTTTTATTAAATACGAAAGTTTCTAAAAAGAAAAAGAATTACCGGATGTTGAAGTTGTGTAAATCTATATAGATTTAAAAGATTGTAAATTATTCATTCATATAATCAATACACAAACCGTAAAACGGGTATTTAGTTTTCTCTCTAAGTCTAAGAGCACTCTATCAATGAATCCCCTCTTGGGGTTCATCTTTTTAATTTTTTATTATTAAGTTTTTTTGTCTTTTTCTCTTTGATTTTTTTTTAAAAGAAACAAAAACTAGACCAATCACGGACCGCCACGTGTTGAATCTTATAAGAGAAGGGTTCACCCGCGAAAGTTTTAGGAGAGAGAAATTCGTAGGTTTTTGTTATTTTATTATTTTTTTCTTGATTTCCGTGTGAACTCCTCCCATAAACCTTCAATGGGGATGCTCTAAGTATTCTCGGCTTCTCGCTTTTACAAGCACCCGTTTGTTCACAACAATTTCTAGGAATCATTAGCGTGTTTAAAGAAGAGCTTTGGACAATCCTCGGGATTTCGAGACACAGTCCAACAATTGATCTCGCTCTTTGTTTTTGGTTGTTGAATGTAATTGTAGAAAAAAAAAATTTAAAGTATTTGCCTTTTCTTCCCTTTCTTATATGGATGAAAAATGTTTAGAATTTTTTTTTGAAGAGGATCAATCCTACTTGTGAAGTCCAAATTCTTTGAAAGTACTCGACATTATGTGGTTCTTAGAGCTCCTACATTTCTTGGGCTGATGAGAGTGATTATCCAGCAGTATGTGGGTGCTGGACAATCAGTTTAAAGCTACGACTCTGGTTAATGATATTTCCGGATAATATATATTCTTAGTCCTATCACTATTTATTTTTATTATGCTGCTTAATATACTTTAATATTCCTATTTTAACCCATGAATATATCTGGACTGGATATTTTGACTTCACTCGGTCAAACAAAAACATAAATGTGATGCATTAGTGTATGTGGGTCTTCTAGCCATTATCGCCCATTTGATGTCACCGTTGTCGATGGGCAAGTGCAACTCTAAGAAGATTGAAAGACGCATATGTATTGGAGCAAAATTTTAGTAATATATAATACACAATCATACACATAGTTTGCAATAATGAAAAATATTTGGACTATTTTGTTTATTAATTTTAAAAGCATATGTTAGGATATGATTTATTTGGCCTGGACCAGAAATGTTGCAGAAATTGCATGTAGGTAGTAAGAAATAATACTGAGAGTATATTACAGAGATTTGGTTAGTTAAGACGTGGATATAGCTTGTCAAATTTGTAGTAACATAATTATTCTCATGCACCCAAACTTTTCTTGTAAGTTTTCTCTTATTAAAAAATAATCATTTTCATAGATCCAAAATGAATATGTAAACCAATCGAATTTTTTATACCTAAAATGAAAGGTTAACTAAAACTAATATATTATTATTTTTAATATTCTATTTATTTCTTCTGTATAAACTACAGAATGACTCAAAACATATAAATAAAAATATTAATATGTTAATGTGATTTAGTTCTTCTGTAAATTATATATGTGCATGAGGTTTCAAAAGATTATCTGAATTGTTGTTTATATAACTCTGAACTGATTGACGTTATTACAAAAAAAAAAACTCTGAACTGATCAACATTAATATATTTCTCATCTTTGCCTCACAAATCAACATATACCAAAGTATGCATTATTTAAAGAAACTATATTTACAAGTCTAAGATAGCTGAAATATATGCATCTAACAAATTTCAAGAAATTTTTAACTTATTTGGAACTAAAACATTATGATAAATTTCAGAAGATAGACATAATCACATTATGCGTCAATAAACTCTAATATATTAATAGCATAACTAGATTTTGACCCGCGCTTAGAAGCGCGGGTTTTTCTTTGATTGTAAATAAAATTTGTGAATTAATATTTTGAAATTGGTGGACATTATTATGTTACAAATTCATTAGATCCAAGAAAAACACTTGTTTAAAATTATATAGTTTATAAATTAGCTTATATAAGGTTTGTATGTACATTGCTATATCCCGAAAATATAGTAGTGGTTTCGGTCCGGATCTAGGAAAAAATACGTATTTGATTTTTTTTCTTCAGACATGTGGTCTCTGTTCAATTCCAGGTTGTACTCGAGAACCATCCGGATATCTAAAGTATTTGAAATGTTTTATGTGTATTAAGTATATCCGGGTTTTCTGATATATATACGGTATTTCAAATGTGTTTTTAATAATATGATTTTTTTTTAAGTTTTGGAGCAAAGTTTCCGTTTTTACTTTCGAGTTTCGAGTAAAAATTCGTTTAAAAAACATTGGGTATTGAGGTGCATTTTATAAGAGCCATATTTATTGAGCACTTGAAACTTCAAATTTTCTTGGTATGTTTTGGCTAATTTAATATTATAGATTTTTCAAATATATTAATAGTTTTTAACCTTATACTAAATTAAAAAAATTATTTAAATACTTTCATTTAAAAATATTTTAACCTAAAATATAATTTTGGTTTTACATATATTTTGCTAAAGTATTTGTATTAAATTTGTTTGTTTTAATATTTGGACCTATATATTATACTTGTCTTTAAAAATAAGGTGGCTCAAGCAAATGATATAGTTTTGGTATAACGTTTTTCGTAT
>CAKOAT010322932.1:234555-245802 GCA_932364175.1 Eruca vesicaria subsp. sativa
AGAAATATAAGATAAGACTAAAATATTGTTTAGAGTAGAATATTAGAAAGATTTGATTAGATGATATTTAAGTGGAATGAATAAGAAATGTTGTTGTATGACATTTTCATACCACTATTACGTATTTTTCATATATTATATTAAATAGATAAATGGTGTTGTATGACTTTTATTAACGTTGATTAGTAATAACGTTAACGTATGTGTTGTCAAAAAAAAAACATATGTGTTTTGTCTTATTTACTTTGGTTCAATACTTATATTTGAGGGGAGCTGTAACTTAACTATTATGGGTCTTAGTTAAATTAAGAATAATGAACGATTAAAATAAAAACTAATAGAATAGTAATTCATTTAATTTAGGTAAGGATCCCACAAATTGTATTGCTATAATATAGGGTGAATATATGGCATGAGTTTATAATATATAAAGAGGAGACAAAAAAAAAGGAAATAGTCCAAACAACTTTTATAGGTAGATTTATTTAAACTCCTTCTCTTTTAATAGTATAGATAATAACTAAAACAGTTTACAATTTTCATACATATAAATAATACTATGCTTTAAAACGTATAAATAAATGAACGTAAATTATCAATCATTAATGCGAGATAATGCTTGGTTGAAGTTGACATCGAATAAGCTTTGTACAAATAAAATGTTAGAGTTAGAAAATTGCATCAAATAAGTTTGCAAATATATTACTTATCAAAAAATGTTAAAATATAATAATTTTTAAATTAGTTAAAAAAATGTTTCCCAGAGTTTTTCCATAAAGGCTGTAAATTGAAGTTTAGGCTCTTGATTGTTGATTAAAAATATCAATCAGATTAAAATTTTAATTTAATGTATTTTAAATTTATTTACATTGTACAAGTGCATAGTTTTGAATATTTGAATGAGTAATTTATTTTAAGTTCATATACCAATTAATAAGTGGACTAACCCCAATAAAATTTATTTTCTGGAGAAACGGGAACACCTAAGGTCTCAAACCTCTTTAATATTCATGCTATGCGAGTGCATGATGGTTATATGCAGTAAAACAAAATATCATATTTTTCTAATTTATCTTGAAATTTAAATAAATATATTTTTAATTTCTTTTCATGGTACAAGAGCATCGTTTTGAATTTTTGAATGAGTAATTTATTTTAAGTTCATATACAACTTAATTAGTGGACTAACCCCAATAAAATTTTATTTTTTTGGAAAAACGGGAACACCTAAGGTCTCAAAACTATTTAATATTCATACTATATCAGTGCATGATACTTCTATGCAGTAAAAGAAAAATATTATTTTTTCTAATTTATCTTGAAATATGTGGGTTAACCCCTATGAAAAGATCAAAATTTTCGATAAAAACTATAACATAAAGTTTAGGCTCTTTGTTGTTGATAAAAAATTACCAAATCTGGTTAATAATTTAAATTAATGTATTTTAGATTTCTTTTATGGTACAAGTGCATTGTTTTGAATATTTGAATGAGTAATTTATTTGAAGTTCATATACCACTTAATTAGTGGACTAGCTCCAATAAAAGTTTATTTTTTTGGAGAAATGGGAACACCTAAGGTCTCAAACCTCTTTAATATTCATACTATGTCAGTGCATGATGCTTCTATTCAGTAAAAAAAAATATCATTTTTTCTAATTTATCTTGAAATATGTGGATTCTTGAAACTGGCTCCGTTTTTATCCGCAGTAGCAGCTTGAAAAGAACACAATTTTTGAAATCCGTCTCTAGAAGATCAATTCCCACTAATTCTGACATATGATAATTCTAAGAATGGCCATTAACTTATTACGCGGAGAAATGTAACCACCCTGTCAGTGCATACTATGTCAGTGCATGATGATTCTATGCAGTAAAACAAAAATATTATTTTTTCTAATTTATCTTGAAATATGTGGGTTAACCCCTATAAAAAGATCGAGTTTTTCTATAAAGGCTGTAAATTGAAGTTAAGGCTCTTTGTTGTTGATAAAATAATACCAAATATGGTTAATAATTTAAATTATTGTATTTTAAATTTCTTTTCATGGTACAAGTGCATTGTTTTGAATATTTGAATGAGTAATTTATTTGAAGTTCATATACCACTTAATAAGTGGAGTAGCCCCAATAAAAGTTTATTTTTTGGAGAAATGGGAACACCTAAGTCTCAAACCTATTTAATCTTCATAATATGTCAATGCATGATGCTTCTATGCAGTAAAACAAAAATGTCATTATTTCTAGTTTATCTTGAAATATTGGCCTAACCCCTACGAAAAGATCGAGTTTTTCCATAAAGGCTGTAAATTGAAGTTAAGGCTCTTGATTATTGATTTAAAATATCAAATCAGATTATAAATTTAATTTAATGTATTTTTAATTTATTTAAATTGTACAAGACCATCGTTTCAAACTTTTGAACGAGTAATTAATTTTAACTTCATATACCACTTAATAAGTTGACTAACCCCAATAAAAAAATATTTTTTGGAGAAACGGGAACACCTAAGGTCTCAAACCTCTTTAATCTTCATGCTATGTCAGTGCATGATGGTTATATACAGTAAAACAAAATATCTTCTTTTTTTTCTATTTTATCTTGAAATATGTGGGCTAATCCCTACGAAAAAATCGAGTTTTTCCATAAAGGTTGTAAATTGAAGTTAAGGCTCTTGATTGTTGATTCAAAATATCAAATCAGACTATAACTTTAATTTAAGGTATTTTAAATTTTTTTTTTTTTTTTTTTTAACACTGGATAATCATGCATTACAAACTATGAGAAATATTACATAGACGATATTACAGCCGACAATTCTACCTGCCTTATGCGGATTCACGTTTGACTGCATCATCCTGAGCCGCCCTATGAGATCCATTCCTGACGGTACGTCTTGCGCCATGCTGAAGATCTCCTGTAAGCGTTCTCCAATCTGCATAATTCGCCATTCACTTTCTCCGGGAATTGAAACCCTCCTGGTGTAAAAACTGCGTAGCCTGAGATTCGAACCCCAGACCTGGTGTAGAAGCCTTTAAACCTTAACCATTAGGCTTCGGTGCTTCCACAATTATTTTAAATTTATTTACATTGTACAAGTGCATTGTTTTGAATATTTGAATGAGTAATTTATTTGAAGTTCATATACCACTTAATCAGTGGACTAACACCAATAAAAAATATTTTTTGGAGAAATGGGAACACCTAAGGTCTCAAACTTCTTTAATATTCATAAAATGTCAGTGCATGATACTTATATGCAGTAAAAAAAAAATATCATTTTTTCTAATTTATCTTGAAATATATGGGCTAACCCCTACGAAAAGTTCGAGTTTTTCCATAAAGGCTATTAATTGAAGTTAAGTCTCTTGATTGTTGATTAAAAATATCAAATCAGATTATAAATTTAATTTAATGTATTTAAAATTTATCTACATTGTACAAGACCATCGTTTCAAACTTTTGAACGAGTAATTGATTTTAACTTCATATACCACTTAATAAGTGTACTAACGCCAATAAAAATTTATTTTTTGGAGAAACGGGAACACCTAAGGTCTCAAACCTATTTAATCTTCATAATATGTCAGTGCATGATGCTTCTATGCAGTAAAACAAAATATCATTTTTTATAATTTATCTTGAAATATATGGTTTAACCCCTACGGAAAGGTTGAGTTTTTGATAAAGACTATACATTAAAGTTTAGGCTCTTTTTGTTGATTAAAAGATCAAAAATCAGGTTATAAATTTAAATGAATGTATATTAAAATTCTTTTCTTGGTACAAGTGCATCGTTTTGAATTTTTGAATGAGTAATTTATTTTAAGTTCATATACCACTTTATCAGTGGACTAACCCCAATAAAAATTTATTTTTTGGAGAAACGGGAACACCTAAGGTCTCAAACCTCTTCAATCTTCATACTATGGCATTGCATGATGCTTCTGTGCAGTAAAACAAAAATATTTTTTTTTCTAATTTATCTTGAAATATGTGGGCTAACCCCTACGAAAAGATCGAGTTTTTCGATAAAGGCTATAAAGTAAAGTTTAGGCTCTTTGTTGGTGATTAAAAAATACCAAATCAGGTTATAAATTTAAATTATTGTATTTTTAATTTCTTTTCATGGTATAAGTGCATCGTTTTGAATTTTTGAATGAGTAATTTATTTTAAGTTCATATACCATTTATTTAGAGGACTAACCCCAATAAAAATGTATTTTTTGGAGAAACGGTAACACCTAAGGTCTCAAACCTCTTTAATATTCATACTATGTCAGTTCATGATTCTTCTATGCAGTAAAACAAAAATATCACTTTTTTTATTTATCTCGAAATAAGTGGGCTAACCCCTACGTAAAGATCAAGTTTTTCGATAAAGGCTATAAATTGAAATTAAGGCTCTTGATTGTTGATTAAAAATACCAAATCAGATTATAAATTTAATTTAATGTATTTTATATTTATTTACATGGTACAAGAGCATCTTTTCAAAATTTTAAACGAGTAATTGATTTTAACTTCATATACCACTTAATAAGTAGACTAACCCCAATAAAAAATTATTTTTTAGAGGAATGGGAACACCTAAGGTCTCAAACCTCTTTATTCTTCATAATATGTCGGTGCATGATGCTTCTACGCACTAATTTATCTTTAATACTGTGGGCTAACCCCTACGAAAGGATAGGGATATTTTCGATAAAGACTATAAATTAAAGTTTAGGCTCTTTTTTTTTTATTAAAAAAATACCAAATCAGGTTATAAATTTAAATTAAACTATTTTAAAATTATTTACATTTTACATGACCATCGATTCAAAGTTTTGAACGAGTAATTAATTTTAACTTCATATACCACTTAATTAGTGGACTAACCCCAATAAACAATTATTCTTTGGAGAAATGGGAACACCTAAGGTCTCAAACCTCTTTAATATTCATACTATGTCCGTGCATGATGCTTCTATTCAGTAAAACAAAAATATCATTTTTTATAATTTATCTTGAAATATGTGGGCTAACCCCTACGAAAAGATCGAGTTTTTCGATAAAGGCTATACATTAAAGTTTAGGTTCTTTGTTGTTGATTAAAAAATACCAAATCAGGGTAGAAATTTAAATAAATGTATTTTTAATTTATTTCATGGTACAATAGCATCGTTTTGAATTTTTGAATGAGTAATTTATTTTAAGTTCATATACCACTTAATTAGTGGACTAACCCCAATAAAATTTTATTTTTTGGAGAAAGGGGAACACCTAAGGTCTCAAACCTATTTAATATTCATACTATATCAGTGCATGATACATATATGCAGTAAAACAAAAATATTATTTTTCTAATTTATCTTGAAATATGTGGGCTAACCTCTTTGAAAAGATCAAATTTTTCGATAAAAACTATAACATAAAGTTTAGGCTCTTTGTTGTTAATAAAAAAAATACCAAATCTGGTTAATAATTTAAGTTAATATATTTTAAATTTCTTTTCATGGTACAAGTGCATTGTTTTGAATATTTGAATGAGTAATTTATTTGAAGTTCATATACCACTTAATTAGTGGACTAGCCCCAATAAAAGTTTATTTTTTGGAGAAAAGGGAACACCTAAGATCTCAAACCTCTTTAATATTAATACTATGTCAGTGCATGATGCTTCTATTCAGTAAAAAAAAATATCATTTTTTCTAATTTATCTTTAAATATGTGGGCTAATCCTACGAAAAGATCGAGTTTTTATATAAAGACTATACATTAAAGTTTAGGCTATTTGTTGTTGATTAAAAAAATACCAAATCAGTTTTATAAATTTAAATTAATGTATTTTTAATTTCGTTTCATGGTACAAGAGCATCGTTTTGAATTTTTGAATGAATAATTTATTTTAAGTTCATATACCACTTAATCAGTGGACTAACCCTAATAAAATTTTATTTTTTGGAGAAACGGGAACACCTAAGGTCTCAAACCTATTTAATATTCACAATATGTCAGTGCATGATGCTTCTATGCATTAAAACAAAAATATAATTTTTTCCAATTTATCTTGAAATATTTGGGTTAACCCCTACGAAAAGATCGAATTTTTCCATAAAGGCTGTAATTTGAAGTTAAGGCTCTTGATTGTTGATTAAAAATATCAAATAAGATTATAAATTTAATTTTATGTATTTTAAATTTATTAAAATTTTACAAGACCATCGATTCAAAGTTTTGAACGAGTAATTAATTTTAACTTCATATACCACTTAATAAGTGGAATAACCCCAATAAAAATTTATTTTTGGAGAAACAGGAACACCTAAGGTCTCAAACCTCTTCAATCTTCATACTATGGCATTGCATGATGCTTCTATGCAGTAAAACAAAATCAGGTTATAAAATTTAAATTAATGTATTTTAAATTTATTTAAATTGTACAAGACCATCGTTTAAAACTTTTGAACGAGTAATTAATTTTAACTTCATATACCACTTATGAAGTTGACTAACCTCAATAAAAATTTATTTTTTGGAGAAACGGGAACACATAAGGTCTCAAACTTCTTTGATCTTCATGCTATGTCAGTTCATGATGGTTATATGCAGTAAAACAAAATTATCTTTTTTTTTCTAATTTATCTTGAAATATGTGGGCTAGCCCCTACGAAAAATAGATTTTTTCCATAAAGGTTGTTAATTGAAGTTAAGGTTCTTGATTGTTGATTAAAAATCTCAAATCAGACTATAAATTTAATTTAATGTATTTTAAATTTATTTACATTGTACAAGTGCATTGTTTTGATATTTGAATGAGTAATTTATTTGAAGTTCATATACCACTTAATCAGTGGACTAACCCCAATAAAAATTTATTTTTTGGAGAAATGGGAACACCTAAGGTCTCAAACTTCTTTAATATTCATACTATGTCAGTGCATGATACTTCTATGCAATAAAAAAAAATATCATTTTTTTCTAATTTATCTTGAAATATATGGGCTAAACCCTACGAAAAGTTCGAGTTTTTCCATAAAGGCTATAAATTGAAGTTGAAGCTCTTGATTGTTGATTAAAAATATAAAATAAGGTTATAAATTTAATTTAATGTATTTTAAATTTATCTACATTGTACAAGACCATCGTTTCAAACTTTTGAACGAGTAATTAATTTTAACTTCATCTACCACTTAATAAGTGTACTAACACCAATAAAAGTTTATTTTTTAGAGAAACGGGAACACCTAAGGTCTCAAACCTATTTAATCTTCATAATATGTCAGTGCATGATGCTTCTATGCAGTAAAACAAAATATCATTTTTTCTAATTTATCTTGAAATATTTGGGTTAACCCCTACGGAAAGATTAAGTTTTTCGTTAAAGACTATAAATTAAAGTTTAGGCTCTTTTTGTTGATTAAAAAATAACTAATCAGGTTATAAAATTAAATGAATGTATATTAAATTTATTTTCTTGGTACAAGTGCATGGTTTTGAATTTTTTAATGAGTAATTTATTTTAAGTTCCTATACCACTTTATCATTGGACTAACCTCAATAAATATTTTTTTTTTTGAGAAACGGGAACATCTAAGGTCTCAAACCTCTTTAATCTTCATAATATGTCAGTGTATGATGCTTCTTATCAGTAAAACAAAAATATCATTTTTTATAATTTATCTTGAAACCTGTGGGCTAACCCCTACGAAAAGTTTGAGTTTTTCGATAAAGACTATAAATTAAAGTTTAGGCTCTTTTTTGTTGATTAAAAATATCAAATCAGATTATAAAATTAATTTAATTTATTTTAAATTTATTTGCATTGTATAAGACTATCATTTAAAATTTTTGAACGAGTAGTTAATTTTAACTTCATATACCAAATAATAAGTGGACTAACCCCAATAAAAATTATATTTTAGAGAAACGGGAACACCTAAGGTCTCAAACCTCTTTAATCTTTAGAATATATCAGTGCATGATACTTCTATGCAGTGAAACAAAAATATAATTTTTTCCAATTTATCTTGAAATATGTGGGTTAACCCCTACGAAAAGATCGAGTTTTTCCATAAAGGCTGTAATTTGAAGTTAAGGCTCTTGATTGTTGATTAAAAATATCAAATAAGATTATAAATTTAATTTAATGTATTTTAAATTTATTTAAATTTTACAAGACCATCGATTCAAAGTTTTGAACGAGTAATTAATTTTAACTTCATATACCACTTAATAAATGGAATAACCCCAATAAAAATTTATTTTTGGAGAAACGGGAACACCTAAGGTCTCAAACCTCTTCAATCTTCATACTATGGCATTGCATGATGCTTATATGCAGTAAAAAAAAAATATTTTTTTTTTCTAATTTATATTGAAATATGTTGGCTAACCCCTATGAAAAGATCGAGTTTTTCGATAAAGGCTATAAATAAAAGTCTAGGCTCTTTGTTGTTGATTAAAAAATACCAAATCTGGTTAATAATTTAAATTAATGTATTTTAAATTTCTTTTCATGGTACAAGTGCATTGTTTTGAATATTTGAATGAGTAATTTATTTGAAGTTCATATACCACTTAATTAGTGGACTAGTCCCAATAAAAATTTAGTTTTTGAAGAAATGGGAACACCTAAGATCTCAAACCTCTTTAATATTCATACTATGTCAGTGCATGATGCTTCTATTCAGTAAAAAAAAATATCATTTTTTCTAATTGATCTTGAAATATGTGGGCTAACCCCAACGAAAAGATCGAGTTTTTCGATAAAGACTATACATTAAGTGGAATAACCCCAATAAAAATTTATTTTTGGAGAAACGGGAACACCTAAGGTCTCAAACCTCTTCAATCTTCATACTATGGCATTGCATGATGCTTATATGCAGTAAAAAAAAAATATTTTTTTTTTCTAATTTATATTGAAATATGTTGGCTAACCCCTATGAAAAGATCGAGTTTTTCGATAAAGGCTATAAATAAAAGTCTAGGCTCTTTGTTGTTGATTAAAAAATACCAAATCAGGTTATAAATTTAAATTAATGTTTTTTTAATTTTTTTTCATGGTATAAGTGCATCGTTTTGAATTTTTGAGTGAGTAATTTATTTTACGTTCATATACCATTTATTCCGTGGACTAACCCCATTAAAAAATATATTTTTTGGAGAAACAGTAACACCTAAGGTCTCAAACCTCTTTAACATTCATACTATGTCAGTTCATGATTCTTCTATGCAGTAAAACAAAAATATCACTTTTTTATTTATCTCGAAATAAGTGGGCTAACACCTACGTAAAGATCAAGTTTTTCGATAAAGGCTATAAATTGAAATTAAGGCTCTTGATTGTTGATTAAAAATACCAAATCAGATTATAAATTTAATTTAATGTATTTTATATTTATGTACATGGTACAAGAGCATCTTTTCAAACTTTTGAATGAGTAATTGATTTTACCTTCATATACCACTTAATAAGTAGACTAACCCAATGAAAAATTATTTTTTAGAGGAATGGGAACACCTAAGGTCTCAAACCTCTATATTCTTCATAATATGTCGGTGCATGATGCTTCTACGCACTAATTTATCTTTAAATACGTGGGCTAACCCCTACGAAAGGATAGGGATATTTTCGATAAAGACTATAAATTAAAGTTTAGGCTCTTTTTTGTTGATTAAAAAATACCAAATCAGGTTATAAATTTAAATTAAACTATTTTAAAATTATTTACATTTTACAAGACCATCGATTCAAAGTTTTGAACGAGTAATTAATTTTAACTTCATATACCACTTAATTAGTGGACTAACCCCAATAAAAAATTATTCTTTGGAGAAATGGGAACACCTAAGGTCTCAAACCTCTTTAATATTCATACTATGTATGTGCATGATGCTTCTATTCAGTAAAACAAAAATATCATTTTTTCTAATTTATCTTGAAATATGTGGGCTAACCCCCACGAAAAGATCGAGTTTTTCGATAAAGGCTATAAATAAAAGTTTAGGCTCTTTTGTTGTTGATTAAAAAATACCAAATCAGGTTATAAATTTACATTAATGTATTTTTAATTTTTTTTTCATGGTATAAGTGCATCCTTTTGAATTTTTGAATGAGTAATTTATTTTAAGTTCATATACCATTTATTCAGTGGACTAACCCCAATAAAAATATATTTTTTGGAGAAACTGTAACACCTAAGGTCTCGAACCTCTTTAATATTCATACTATGTCAGTTCATGATTCTTCTTGCAGTAAAACAAAAATATCACTATTTTTATTTATCTCGAAATAAGTGGGTTAACCCCTACGTAAAGATCAAGTTTTTCGATAAAGGCTATAAATTGAAATTAAGGCTCTTGATTGTTGATTAAAAATACCAAATCAGATTATAAATTTAATTTAATGTATTTTATATTTATGTACATGGTACAAGAGCATCTTTTCAAACTTTTGAACGAGTAATTGATTTTACCTTCGTATACCACTTAATAAGTAGACTAACCCCAATAAAAATTTATTTTTTAGAGGAATGGGAACACCTAAGGTCTCAAACCTCTTTATTCTTCATAATATGTCGGTGCATGATGCTTCTATGCACTAATTTATCTTTAAATATGTGGTCTAACCCCTACGAAAGGATAGGGATATTTTCGATAAAGACTATAAATTAAAGTTTAGGCTCTTTTTTGTTGATTAAAAAATACCAAATCAGGTTATAAATTTGAATTAAACTATTTTAAAATTATTTACATTTTACAAGACCATCGATTTAAATTTTTGAACGAGTAATTAATTTTAACTTCATATACCACTTAATTAGTGGACTAACCCCAATAAAAATTATTTTTTGGAGAAATGGGAACACCTAAGGTCTCAAACCTCTTTAATATTCATACTATGTCCGTGCATGATTCTTCTATTCAGTAAAACAAAAATATCATTTTTTCTAATTTATCTTGAAATATGTGGGCTAACCCCTACGAAAAGGTTTTTCGATAAAGGCTATACATTAAAGTTTAGGCTCTTTGTTGTTGTTTAAAAAATACCCAATCAGGGTATAAATTTAAATAAATGTATTTTTAATTTCTTTTCATGGTACAAAAGCATCGTTTTGAATTTTTGAATGACTAATTTATTTTAAGTTCATATACCACTTAATCAGTGGACTAACTCCAATAAAACTTTATTTTTTGGAGAAACGGGAACACCTAAGGTCTCAAACCTATTTAATATTCATACTATATCAGTGCATGAT
>CAKOAT010322932.1:245834-303195 GCA_932364175.1 Eruca vesicaria subsp. sativa
AATATCATTTTTTCTAATTTATCTTGAAATATTGGGCTAACCCCTACGAAAAGATCGAGTTTTTCATAAAGGCTGTAAATTGAAGTTAAGGCTCTTGATGGTTGATTTAAAATATCAAATCAGATTATAAATTTAATTTAATGTATTATAAATTTAAATTAATGTATTTTAAATTTATTTAAATTGTACAAGACCATCGTTTCAAACTTTTGAACGAGTAATTAATTTTAACTTCATATACCACTTATGAAGTTGACTAACCTCAATAAACATTTATTTTTTGGAGAAACGGGAACACCTAAGGTCTCAAACCTCTTTGATCTTCATGCTATGTCAGTTCATAATGGTTATATGCAGTAAAACAAAATTATCTTTTTTTCTAATTTATCTTGAAATATGTGGGGTAACCCCTACGAAAAAATCGAGTTTTTCCATAAAGGTTGTAAATTGAAGTTAAGGTTCTTGATTGTTGATTAAAAATCACAAATCAGACTATAAATTTAATTTAATGTATTTTAAATTTATTTACATTGTACAAGTGCATTGTTTTGAATATTTGAATGAGTAATTTATTTGAAGTTCATATACAACTTAATCAGTGGACTAACCCCAATAAAAATTTATTTTTTGGAGAAATGGGAACACCTAAGGTCTCAAACTTCTTTAATATTCATACTTTGTCAGTGCATGATACTTCTATGCAGTAAAAAAAAATATCATTTTTTTCTAATTTATCTTGAAATATATGGGCTAACCCCTACGAAAAGTTCGAGTTTTTCCATAAAGGCTATAAATTGAAGTTGAAGCTCTTGATTGTTGATTAAAAATATAAAATAAGGTTATAAATTTAATTTAATGTATTTTAAATTTATCTACATTGTACAAGACCATCGTTTCAAACTTTTGAACGAGTAATTAATTTTAACTTCATATACCACTTAATAAGTGTACTAACGCCAATAAAAATTTATTTTTTGGAGAAACGGGAACACCTAAGGTCTCAAACCTATTTAATCTTCATAATATATCAGTGCATGATGCTTCTATGTAGTAAAACAAAAATATCATTTTTTCTAATTTATCTTGAAATATGTGGGTTAACCCCTACGGAAAGATTGAGTTTTTCGATAAAGACTATAAATTAAAGATTAGGCTCTTTTTTGTTATAAATTTAAATGAATGTATATTAAATTTCTTTTCTTGGTACAAGTGCATGGTTTTGAATTTTTGAATGAGTAATTTATTTTAAGTTTATATACCACTTAATCATTGGACAAACCTCAATAAAAAATTATTTTTTGGAGAAACGAAAACACCTAAGGTCTCAAACCTCTTTAATCTTCATAATATGTCAGTGTATGATGCTTCTATGCAGTAAAACAAAAATATCTTTTTTTTTATAATTTATCTTGAAACGTGTAGGCTAATCCCTACAAAAAGTTTGAGTTTTTCGATAAAGACTATAAATTAAAGTTTAGGCTCTTTTTTGTTGATTAAAAATATCAACTCAGATTATAAAATTAATTTAATGTATTTTGAATTTATTTGCGTTGTATAAGACCATCATTTCAAAATTTTGAATGAGTAATTAATTTTAACTTCATATACCAAATAATAAGTGGACTAACCCCAATAAAAAATTATTTTTTAGAGAAATGGGAACACCTAAGGTCTCAAACCTCTTTAATCTTCAGACTATATCAGTGCATGATGCTTCTATGCAGTAAAACAAAAATATAATTTTTTCCAATTTATCTTGAAATATGTGGGTTAACCCCTACGAAAAGATCGAGTTTTTCCATAAAGGCTGTAATTTGAAGTTAAGGCTCTTGATTGTTGATTAAAAATAACAAATAAGATTATAAAATTAATTTAATGTATTTTAAATTTATTTAAATTTTACAAGACCATCGATTCAAAGTTTTGAACGAGTAATTAATTTTAACTTCATATACCACTTAATAAGTGGAATAACCCCAATAAAAATTTATTTTTGGAGAAACGGGAATACCTAAGGTCTCAAACCTCTTCAATCTTCATACTATGGCATTGCATGATGCTTCTATGCAGTAAAACAAAAATGTATTTTTTCCAATATATCTTGAAATATGTGGGTTAATCCTTACGAAAAGATCGAGTTTTTCGATAAAGGCTATAAATAAAAGTTTAGGCTCTTTGTTGTTGATTAAAAAATACCAAATCAGGTTATAAATTTAAATTAATGTGTTTTTAATTTCTTTTCATGGTATAAGTGCATCGTTTTGAACTTTTGAATGAGTAATTTATTTTAAGCTCATATACCATTTACTCAGTGGACTAACCCCAATAAAAATATATTTTTTGGAGAAACGGTAACACCTAAGGTCTCAAACCTCTTTAATATTCATACTATGTCAGTTCATGATTCTTCTATGCAGTAAAACAAAAATATCACTTTTTTTATTTATCTCGAAATAAGTGGGCTAACCCCTACGTAAAGATCAAGTTTTTCGATAAACGATATAACTTGAAATTAAGGCTCTTGATTGTTGATTAAAAATACCAAATCAGATTATAAATTTAATTTAATGTATTTTATATTTATTTACATGGTACAAAAGCATCTTTTCAAACTTTTGAATGAGTAATTGATTTTAACTTCATATACCACTTAATAAGTAGACTAACCCCAATAAAAATTTATTTTTTAGAGGAATGGGAACACCTAAGGTCTCAAACCTCTTTATTCTTCATAATATGTCGGTGCATGATGCTTCTATGCACTAATTTATCTTCAAATATGTGGGCTAACCCCTACGAATGGATATGGATAGTTTCGATAAAGACTATAAATTAAAGTTTAGGCTCTTTTTTGTTGATTAAAAAATACCAAATCAGGTTATAAATTTAAATTAAACTATTTAAAATTATTTATATTTTACAAGACCATCGATTCAAAGTTTTGAACGAGTAATTAATTTTAACTTCATATACCACTTAATTAGTGGACTAACCCCAATAAAATTTTACTTTTTGGAGAAATGGGAACACCTAAGGTCTCAAACCTCTTTAATATTCATACTATGTCCGTGCATGATGCTTCTATTCAGTAAAACAAAAATATCGTTTTTTCTAATTTATCTTGAAATATGTGGGCTAACCCCTACGAAAAGATCGAGTTTTTCGATAAAGGCTATACATTAAAGTTTAGGCTCTTTGTTGATGTTTAAAAAATACCAAATCAGGGTATAAATTTAAATAAATGTATTTTTAATTTCTTTTCATGGTACAAGAGCATCGTTTTGAATTTTTGAATGAGTAATTTATTTTAAGTTCATATACCACTTAATTAGTGGACTAACCCCAATAAAATTTTATTTTTTGGAGAAACGGGAACACCTAAGGTCTCAAACCTATTTAATATTCATATTATATGAGTGCATGATACTTTTATGCAGAAAAAAAAAATATTATTTTTTCTAATTTATCTTGAAATATGTGGGCTAACCCCTATGAAAAGATCCAATTTTTCGATAAAAACTATAACATAAAGTTTAGGCTCTTTGTTGTTGATAAAAAATACCAAATCTGGTTAATAATTTAAATTAATGTATTTTAAACATATTTTCATGGTACAAGTGCATTGTTTTGAATATTTGAATGAGTAATTTATTTGAAGTTCATATACCACTTAATTAGTGGACTAGCCAAATAAAAATTTATTTTTTGGAGAAATGAGAACATCTAAGGTCTCAAACCTCTTTAATATTCATACTATGTCAGTGCATGATGCTTCTATTAAGTAAAAAAAAATATCATTTTTTCTAATTGATCTTGAAATATGTGGGGTAACCCCTACGAAAAGATCGAGTTTTTCGAAAAAGACTATACATTAAAGTTTAGGCTCTTTGTTGTTGATTAAAAAATACCAAATAAGGTTATAAATTTAAATAAATATATTTTTAATTTCGTTTCATGGTACAAGAGCATCGTTTTGAATTTTTGAATGAATAATTTATTTTAAGTTCATATACCACTTAATCAGTGGTCTAGCCCTAATAAAATTTTATTTTTTGGAGAAACGGGAACACCTAATATCTCAAACCTATTTAATATTCATACTATGTACGTGCATGATGATTCTTTTCATGGTACAAGTGCATTGTTTTGAATATTTGAATGAGTAATTTATTTTAAGTTCATATACCACTTAATAAGTGGACTAACTCCAATAAAAACTTTTTTTTGGAGAAATAGGAACACCTAAGGTCTCAAACCTATTTAATCTTCATAATATGTCAGTGCATGATGCTTCTATGCAGTAAAACAAAAATATCATTTTCTAATTTATCTTGAAATATGTGGGTTAACCCCTACGGAGAGATTGAGTTTTTCGATAAAGACTATAAATTAAAGTTTAGGCTCTTTTTGTTGATTAAAAAATAACAAATCAGGTTATAAATTTAAATAAATGTATTTTTAATTTCTTTTCATGGTACAAAAGCATCGTTTTGAATTTTTGAATGACTAATTTATTTTAAGTTCATATACCACTTAATCAGTGGACTAACTCCAATAAAACTTTATTTTTTGGAGAAACGGGAACACCTAAGGTCTCAAACCTATTTAATATTCATACTATATCAGTGCATGATNAATATCATTTTTTCTAATTTATCTTGAAATATTGGGCTAACCCCTACGAAAAGATCGAGTTTTTCATAAAGGCTGTAAATTGAAGTTAAGGCTCTTGATGGTTGATTTAAAATATCAAATCAGATTATAAATTTAATTTAATGTATTATAAATTTAAATTAATGTATTTTAAATTTATTTAAATTGTACAAGACCATCGATTCAAAGTTTTGAACGAGTAATTAATTTTAACTTCATATACCACTTAATAAGTGGAATAACCCTAATAAAAATTTATTTTTGGAGAAACGGAAACACCTAAGGTCTCAAACCTCTTCAATCTTCATACTATGGCATTGCATGATGCTTCTATGCAGTAAAAAAAAATATTTTTTTCTAATTTATCTTGAAATATGTGGGTTAACCCCTACGAAAAGATCGAGTTTTTCGATAAAGGCTATAAATAAAAGTTTAGGCTCTTTGTTGTTGATTAAAAAATACCAAATCATGTTATAAATTTAAATTAATGTATTTTTAATTTGTTTTCATGATATAAGTGCATCGTTTTGAATTTTTGAATGAGGAATTTATTTTAAGTTCATATACCATATATTCAGTGGACTAACCCAATACAAATATTTTTTTTGGAGAAACGGTAACACCTAAGGTCTCAAACCTCTTTAATATTCATACTATGTCAGTTCATGATTCTTTCATGCAGTAAAACAAAAATATCACTTTTTATTTATTTCGAAATAAGTGGGCTAACCCCTACGTAAAGATCAAGTTTTTCGATAAAGGCTATAAATTGAAATTAAGGCTCTTGATTGTTGATTAAAAATACCAAATTAGATTATAAATTTAATTTAATGTATTTTATATTTATTTACATGGTACAAGAGCATCTTTTCAAACTTTTGAACGAGTAATTGATTTTAACTTCATATACCACTTAATAAGTAGACTAACCCCAATAAAAATTTATTTTTAGAGGAATGGGAACACCTAAGGTCACAAACCTCTTTATTCTTCATAATATGTCGTTGCATGATGCTTCTATGCACTAATTTATCTTTAAATATGTGGGCTAACCCCTACGAAAGGATAGGGATAATGAGTAAAATTATTTACATTTTACAAGACCATCGATATAAAGTTTTGAATGAGTAATTAATTTTAACTTCATATACCACTTAATTAATGGTTTAACCCCAATAAAAATTTATTTTTTGGAGAAATAGGAACACCTAAGGTCTCAAACCTCTTTAATATTCATACTATGTCCGTGCATGATGCTTCTATTCAGTAAAATAAAAATATCATTTTTTCTAATTTATCTTGAAATATGTGGGCTACCCCTACGAAAAAATAGAGTTTTTCGATAAAGGCTATACATTAAAGTTTAGGCTCTTTGTTGTTGTTTAACAAATACCAAATCAGGGTATAAATTTAAATAAATATATTTTTAATTTCTTTTCATGGTACAAGAGCATCGTTTTGAATTTTTGAATGAGTAATTTATTTTAAGTTCATATAGCACTTAATCAGTGGACTAACCCCAATAAAATTTTATTTTTTGGAGAAACGGGAACACCTAAGGTCTTAAACCTATTTAATATTCATACTATATGAGTGCATGATACTTCTATGCAGTAAAACAAAAATATTATTTTTTCTAATTTATCTTGAAATATGTGGGCTAACCCCTATGAAAAGATCCAATTTTTCGATAAAAACTATAACATAAAGTTTAGGCTCTTTGTTGTTGATAAAAAAATACCAAATCTGGTTAATAATTTAAATTAATGTATTTTAAATTTCTTTTCATGGTACAAGTGCATTGTTTTGAATATTTGAATGAGTAATTTATTTGAAGTTCATATACCACTTAATTAGTGGACTAGTCCCAATAAAAATTTAGTTTTTGAAGAAATGGGAACACCTAAGATCTCAAACCTCTTTAATATTCATACTATGTCAGTGCATGATGCTTCTATTCAGTAAAAAAAAATATCATTTTTTCTAATTGATCTTGAAATATGTGGGCTAACCCCAACGAAAAGATCGAGTTTTTCGATAAAGACTATACATTAAAATTTTAGGCTCTTTGTTGTTGATTAAAAAAATACCAAATCAGGTTATAAATTTAAATAAACGTATTTTTAATTTCGTTTCATGGTACAAGAGCATCGTTTCGAATTTTTGAATGAATAATTTACTTTTAAGTTCATATACCACTTAATCAGTGGACTAACCCTAATAAAATTTTATTTTTTGGAGAAACGGGAACACCTAAGGTCTCAAAACTATTTAATATTCATACTTTGTCAGTGCATGATGATTCTATGCAGTAAAACAAAAATAATATGTTTTTCTAATTTATCTTGAAATATGTGGGATAACCTCTTTGAAAAGATCGAGTTTTTCCATAAAGGCTGTTAATTGAAGTTAAGGCTCTTTATTGTTGATTAAAAAATACCAAATAAGGTTAATAATTTAAATTAATGTATTTTAAATTTTTCTCATGGTACAAGTGCATTGTTTTAAATATTTGAATGAGTAATTTATTTTAAGTTCATATACCACTTAATAAGTGGACTAACCCCAATAAATTTTTTTTTTTGGAGAAACAGGAACACCTAAGGTCTCAAACCTCTTTAATCTTCATGCTGTGTCAGTGCATGATGGTTATATGCAGTAAAACAAAAATATCATTTTTTCTAATTTATCTTGAAATATTGGGCTAACCCCTACGAAAAGATCGAGTTTTTCCATAAAGGCTGTAAATTGAAGTTAAGGCTCTTGATGGTTGATTTAAAATATCAAATCAGATTATAAATTTAATTTAATGTATTATAAATTTAAATTAAGGTATTTTAAATTTATTTAAATTTTACAAGACCATCGTTTCAAACTTTTGAACGAGTAATTAATTTTAACATCATATACTACTTAATAAGTGGACTAACCCCAATAAAAACTTTTTTTTTTGGAGAAACGGGAACACCTACGGTCTCAAACCTCTTTAATCTTCATGCTATGTCAGTTCATGATGGTTCTATGTAGTAAAAAAAAATTATCTTTTTTTCTAATTTATCTTGAAATTTGTGGGCTAACCCCTACGAAAAAATCGAGTTTTTCCATAAAGGTTGTAAATTGAAGTTAAGGTTCTTGATTGTTGATTAAAAATCTCAAATCAGACTATAAATTTAATATCATGTATTTTAAATTTATTTACATTGTACAAGTGCATTGTTTTTAATATTTGAATGAGTAATTTATTTGAAATTCATATACCACTTAATCAGTGGACTAACCCCAATAAAAAATTATTTTTTTGGAGAAATGGGAACACCTAAGGTCTCAAACTTCTTTAATATTCATACTATGTAAGTGCATGATACTTCTATGTAGTAAAACAAAAATATCAATTTTTTCTAATTTATCTTGAAATATATGCGCTAACCCCTACGAAAAGTTCGAGTTTTTCCATAAAGGCTATAAATTGAAGTTAAAGCTCTTGATTGTTGATTAAAAATATAAAATAAGGTTATAAATTTAATTTAATGTATTTTAAATTTATCTACATTGTACAAGACCATCGTTTCAAAATTTTGAACGAGTAATTAATTTTAACTTCATATACCACTTAATAAGTGTACTAACGCCAATAAAAGTTATTTTTTTGGAGAAACGGGAACACCTAAGGTCTCAAACCTATTTAATCTTCATAATATGTCAGTGCATGATGCTTCTAGGCAGTAAAACAAAAATATCATTTTTCTAATTTATCTTGAAATATGTGGGTTAACCCCTACGGAGAGATTGAGTTTTTCGATAAAGACTATAAATTAAAGTTTAGGCTCTTTTTTGTTGATTAAAATATCAAATCAGATTATAAAATTAGTTTAATTATTTTAAATTTATTTGCATTGTATAAGACCATCATTTCAAAATTTTGAACGAGTAATTAATTTTAACTTCATATACCAAATAGTAAGTGGACTAACCCCAATAAAAAAATATTTTTTAGAGAAACGGGAACACCTAAGGTCTCAAACCTCTTAAATCTTCAGACTATGTCAGTGAATGATGCTTCTATGTAGAAAAACAAAAATATAATTTTTTCCAATTTATCTTGAAACATGTGGGTTAACCCCTACGAAAAGATCGACTTTTTCCATAAAGGCTTTAATTTGAAGTTAAGGCTCTTGATTGTTATTTAAAAATATAAA
This sequence comes from Eruca vesicaria subsp. sativa, assembly GCA_932364175.1. NCBI lineage: Eukaryota > Viridiplantae > Streptophyta > Magnoliopsida > Brassicales > Brassicaceae > Eruca > Eruca vesicaria. The sequence goes on from CAKOAT010322932.1 coordinate 254,684, forward strand.
ATAAGATTACAAAATTAATTTAATGTATTTGAAATTTATTTAAATTTTACAAGACCAACGATTCAAAGTTTTGAACGAGTAGTTAATTTTAACTTTATATACCACTTAATAAGTGGAATAACCCTAATAAAAATTTATTTTTGGAGAAACGGAAACACCTAAGGTCTCAAACCTCTTCAATCTTCATACTATGGCATTGCATGATGCTTCTATGCAGTAAAACAAAAATATATTTTTTTCTAATTTATCTTGAAATATGTGGGTTAACCCCTACGAAAAGATCGAGTTTTTCGATAAAGGCTATAAATAAAAGTTTAGGCTCTTTGTTATTGGTTAAAAAATACCAAATCATGTTAGAACTTTAAATTAATGTATTTTTAATTTATTTTCATGGTATAAGTGCATCGTTTTGAATTTTTGAATGAGTAATTTATTTTAAGTTCATATACCATATATTCAGTGGACTAACCCAATAAAAATATGTTTTTTGGAGAAACGGTAACACCTAAGGTCTCAAACCTCTTTAATATTCATACTATGTCAGTTCATGATTCTTTCATGCAGTAAAACAAAAATATCACTTTTTTTTATTTATCTCGAAATAAGTGGGCTAACCCCTACGTAAAGATCAAGTTTTTCGATAAAGGCTATAAATTGAAATTAAGGCGCTTGATTGTTGATAAAAAATACCAAATTAGATTATAAATTTAATTTAATGTATTTTATATTTATTTACATGGTACAAGAGCAGCTTTTCAAACTTTTGAACGAGTAATTGATTTTAACTTCATATACCACTTAATAAGTAGACTAACCCCAATAAAAATTTATTTTTAGAGGAATGGGAACACCTAAGGTCACAAACCTCATTATTCTTCATAATATGTCGTTGCATGATGCTTCTATGCACTAATTTATCTTTAAATATGTGGGCTAACCCCTACGAAAGGATAGGGATAATGAGTAAAATTATTTACATTTTACAAGACCATCGATATAAAGTTTTGAATGAGTAATTAATTTTAACTTCATATACCACTTAATTAGTGGACTAACCCCAATAAAAATTTATTTTTTGGAGAAATGGGAACACCTAAGGTCTCAAACCTCTTTAATATTCATACTATGTCCGTGCATGATGCTTCTATTCAGTAAAACAAAAATATCATTTTTTCTAATTTATCTTGAAATATGTGGGCTAACCCCTACGAAAAAATCGAGTTTTTCGATAAAGGCTATACATTAAAGTTTAGGCTCTTTGTTGTTGTTTAAAAAATACCAAATCAGGGTATAAATTTAAATAAATGTATTTTTAATTTCTTTTCATGGTACAAGAGCATCGTTTTGAATTTTTGAATGAGTAATTTATTTTAAGTTTATATACCACTTAATTAGTGGACTAGCCCCAATAAAAATTTAGTTTTTGGAGAAATGGGAACACCTAAGATCTCAAACCTCTTTAATATTCATACTATGTCAGTGCATGATGCTTCTATGCAGTAAAAAAAATATCATTTTTTCTAATTGATCTTGAAATATGTGGACTAACCCCAACGAAAAGATCGAGTTTTTCGATAAAGACTATACATTAAAATTTTAGGCTCTTTGTTGTTGATTAAAAAATACCAAATCAGGTTATAAATTTAAATAAATGTATTTTTAATTTCATTTCATGGTACAAGAGCATCGTTTTGAATTTTTAAATAAATAATTTATTTTAAGTTCATATACTACTTAATGAGTTGACTAACCCTAATAAAATTTTATTTTTTGGAGAAACGGAAACACCTAAGCTCTCAAACCTATTTAATATTCATACTATGTCAGTGCATGATGATTCTATGCAGTAAAACAAAAATATTATTTTTTCTAGTTTATCTTGAAATATCTGGGCTAACCCCTATGAAAAGATTGAGTTTTTCCAAAAAGGCTGTAAATTGAAGTTAAGGCTCTTGATTGATGATTAAAAAATACCAAATAAGGTTAATAATTTAAACTAATGTACTTTAAGTTTATTTTCATGGTACAAGTGCATTGTTTTGAATATTTGAATGAGTAATTTATTTTAAGTTCATATACCACTTAATAAGTGGACTAACCCCAATAATTTTTTTTTTTGGAAAAACAGGAACACCTAAGGTCTCAAACATTTTTAATCTTCATGCTATGTCAGTGCATTATGTTTATATTCAGTAAAACAAAAATATCAGTTTTTTCTAATTTATCTTGAAATATTGGGCTAACCCCTACGAAAAGATCGAGTTTTTCCATAAAGGCTGTAAATTGAAGTTAAGGCTCTTGATTGTTGATTAAAAATATCATATCAGATTATAAATTTAATTTAATGTATTTTAAATTTATCTACATTGTACAAGACCATCATTTCAAACTTTTTAACGAGTAATTAATTTTAACTTCATATATATACCACTTAATAAGTGTACTAACGCCAATAAAAATTTATTTTTTGGAGAAACGGGAACACCTAAGGTCTCAAACCTATTTAATCTTCATAATATGTCAGTGCCTGATGCTTCTATGCAGTAAAACAAAAATATCCTTTTTTTTATAATTCATCTTGAAATATGTGGGTTAACCCCTACGGAAATATTGAGTTTTTCGATAAAGACTATAAATTAAAGTTTAGGCTCTTTTTTGTTGATTAAAAAATAACAAATCAGGTTATATATTTAAATGAATGTATATTAAATTTCTTTTCTTGGTACAAGTGCATCGTTTTGAATTTCTGAATGAGTAATTTATTTTAAGTTCATATACCACTTAATCACTGGACTAACCCCAATAAAAATTATTTTTTGGAGAAACGGGAACAACTAATGTCTCAAAATTCTTTAATATTTATACTATGTCAGTGAATGATTCTTCTATGCAGTAAAACAAAAATATCACTTTTTCTAATTTATCTTGAAATATGTGGGTTAACCCCTACGAAAAGATCAAGTTTTCCGATAAAGGCTATAAATTGAAGTTTAGGCTCTTGATTGTTGATTAAAAATATCAAATAGGATTATCAATTTAATTTGATTTATTTTAAATTATTTACATTGTACAAGAGCATCGTTTCAAACTTTTGAACGAGTAATTAATTTTAACATCATATACTACTTAATAAGTGGACTAACCCCAATAAAAACTTTTTTTTTTGGAGAAACGGGAACACCTACGGTCTCAAACCTCTTTAATCTTCATGCTATGTCAGTGTATGATGGTTATATGCAGTAAAACAAAAATATCATTTTTCCTAATTTATCTTGAAATATGTCGGTTAACTCCTACGAAAATATAGAGTTTTTCCATAAAGGCTGTAAATTGAAGTTAAGGCTCTTGATTGTTGATTAAAAATATCAAATCAGATTATAAATTTAATTTAATTTATTTTAAATTTATTTACATTGTACAAGACCATCGTTTGAAACTTTTGAACGAGTAATTAATTTTAACTTCATATACCACTTAATAAGTTGACTAACCCCAATAGAAAATGTTTTTGGAGAAATGGGAATACCTAAGGTCTCATACCTCTTTAATCTTCATACTATGTAAGTGCATGATTCTTCTATGCAGTAAAACAAAAATATCATTTTTTTCCAATTTATCTTGAAATATGTGGGGTAACCCCTACGAAAAGATTGAGTGTTTCGATAAAGACTATAAATTAAGTTTTAGGCTCTTTTTGTTGATTAAAAATAACAAATCAGGTTATAAATTTAAATGAATGTATTTTAAATTTATTTTCTTGGTAAAAGTTCATCTTTTGAATTTTTGAATGGGTAATTTATTTTAAGTTCATATACCACTTAATTAGTGGACTAACGCCAATAAAAGTTATTTTTTGGAGTAATGGGAACAACTAAGGTCTCAAACCTCTTTAATATATTTCAGTGAATGATTCTTCTATGCAGTAAAAAAATATCACTTTTTCTAATTTATCTTGAAATATGTGGGCTAACTCCTACGAAAAGATCAAGTTTTCCGATAAAGGCTATAGATTGAAGTTTAGGCTCTTGATTGTTGATTAAAATTATCAAATAGGATTATAAATTTAATTTTATTTATTTTAATTTATTTACATTGTACAAGAGCATCGTTTCAAACTTTTGAACGAGTAATTAATTTTAACATCATATACCACTTAATAAGTGGACTAACCCCAATAATTTTTTTTTTTTGAGAAACGGGAACACCTAAGCTCTCAAACCTCTTTAATCTTCATACTATATCAGTGCATGATGCTTCTATGCAGTAAAACAAAAATATCACTTTTCTAATTTATCTTGAAATATGTGACCTAACCCTTACGAAAAGATTGAGTTTTTCCATAAAGGCTCTAAATTGAAGTTAAGGCTCTTGATTGTTGAATAAAAATATCAAATCAGATTATAAATTAAATTTAATGTATTTTAAATTTATTTACATTGTACAAGACCATCATTTCAAACTTTTGAACGAGTAATTAATTTTAACTTCATATAACACTAAATAAGTGGAATAACCCCAATAAAAAGTAAACTTTGGGAAACATTGGGAAACATTTTTTGTGCCCGTATTTGTAAACTTTGGGAAACATTTTTTTTAAATACCATATATTTCATAATTGTGCAAACAAAGTTTTTCATTACAAATACTATTAGGAAATTTTTATGTAGTTATGCACATATATAAATATTTACAAATTAAAAATATTTTAAATTATCAATCTTGTAATTTCAATTTTAATTATTTAGTAATTTATATTTAGGACTTAATTTAAATATGTTTATATTATTTTAATTATCTGCATTTATTACTTTAACTTTTACCATGGTATTTTTTAGTGTTGAAATAGATTAAGATTTTGATTTTTTTTCAGCATTTAAACTTTGATTTGGGATATACGAATTAGATTGTGTAAGTTGCTTATTTTGTGGGTTTTATTGAGTTACACATATTTCTTCAAATTGAAGTACAATTACTTTTGATTCTAGTTAAATTAAGTGTGATTAATTTTATTTATTGCATTAGTTCCGTTCTTTACTTATATATATATATATATATGTATTTTCATAATTCTTTTGGTATAACTTGACATTTTTGGATTTTTAAAATAGTAGGAAAAACTGAAGCGATGATAAGTACAAAGTTTTATAAATAGACATTCCCGGTCAAGAAAATTAAAACTCATGAATGTATATTAATATTTAAAAAATAATTATTTTATACTTTAAATGAAAAAAATATCATTTAAAATTATTTTGAATAATATTTGGCATAAAAATTCATATTTCTTATTCATAATATATGTATAATATTTTGTATAAATATATAAAAACTATAAATAAAAATAAAAATAAGCCTTAAAGAATTTTTTATAAGTATATGATATTTGACTAAATTTTGTATATTTGTTATTTTTTAATCTGATCAACAATTATTTGGAACTTTTAAATCAAAATTATTTTAACAATAAAAAATCATAGAAAAAGGAAGAAGCAGAGCAGTTATAAAATATTTTTTGGTCATCAAGACATTTTATTATATGTTACTTAAATTAGTATTCTAATAATCTGAGAAAATATATTGATGTAAATACTTTTGAAAATCTTAAAATATATTTATCTTGTTTATTATTTTGTTTTAAAGAGAAGATTATTTCTTACATGAAGACTTTTACTTTGTGAAATGTCATTTTTTATTAAATCAAATATATTTACATTCTCATATTTATTAAATATATTTTCATAAAATATGTTTTCTCTCATTTTTTTGTAAATATATTTTTAGATTTTTATATGAAACTTTGATTTTATTAAATAAATTATTTTAAAATATAAAAAAAACTAAAAAAAAAAATTATTTTAATATAGTCCATTATATATAGTAGTTTAATTTATTAAGGATAACTACTTAATTAGCCTTTGTAAGAATTAACTATACATAGGAAAATGATTTCTCAAGTAGTATTATAGAGATATACAGTAGAACCTTAATAAAATAATAATATTAGGAATTTGAAATTTTATTAATTTAGAGAGATATTAATTTATAGAAGTTTCCTTATTTATATTTTTTATATTAAGATATTTATTCTAAGATAACCAAAATATATGATTTTAGTGCATAGACATTAATTATTATTGTTTTGAAATTTGACATTTCTATTAATCATATTATATTATTTGGTGTATATAATATATATTGCATAAAATTTGAATACCGTTTTAGATATAATACTACTAATTCTCATGAAAAAATATTAACGATTAAGAAAATATAAAAATAATTCAATTGCGAATATAAACAAATCGTTTACAGTGCAAAGGCAGCACGTAGTGTCACTTGTATACATTAGCTACACTGTTTATACAACACGATGATTCAATATGTTACACTAAACTATAAATAACAAATCTTAGTTTAGTTGACATCACTAAGATAACCTACAGTCTGGGTGATAGCTTGAGTGTCTTCTTGAACTTTCTAAGAAAGCTACAGTCGGTATCAGATTTATGAAATAGTAAACCTACTTTAGTAATCATCGTGTGATGCAAAGTTATGGTATGTATCATATCTGAAACGAATGAACCTTTACTCATCTGACTACTATACCAAAAACCCACAATATCATAATCATAATTAATAACTTGGGTAACCATTATAAATTCTAAAGATCACATTTTGGCACACACACACAGATAAAGATCAATGAACCAGATTGTACTTATCTCGCTCATTATTGTTTATTGGATTTCCACTCCATGATTGCTGAGTAAAGAGTGTAATTAGCAAGAAGGTTCTTGTCAGGCAACGGAAGGTTTGTCACGGGTGACGTATCATTCTTTCTCAGCCAGTCCTGTATGGCTTCACGATCATACGTGTACCCATCTGCAGCCACGCATGGCTCGTTCATCACTCCCTGTAAGCAGTACAAAACAAACTAGGTTAGACAATGACGAATACTAAGTATCTTGCCTTCCAAGTAACCAATAACTTTCAAACTAGGTTAAATCATGACTATTACAAAGTTTACCAATTATTTTCTAACCTTGAGAAGTGGACAAATGAAGTGAGATGGAGGACCAGAAGGAGTTCTCCCCCGAAGGTTTTGAGTTTTGTCAACTACTTTCCAAAGCCGTTCCAAAGTCGGAATGATCAGATCTTTAAGGTCTGGTCTGTCTCTGCGTCTCAATTCGGTACACCATAGTCCCAAAGCAGCTAACTCACGAGTCTCACTAATAGGCCACGGTCCAGCTTTCATATCCAACAATGCCGTAAACTCAGCATCGTCTCCAATAGCTTCTTCAACCTTGTGAGTAATGCCTATCGCGGGCTTGGCAGTTATTAGCTGCAGAATCACAATACCTAGTGAATACACATCAGACTTAGGGGAGATGATCCCGGTCCGTTGATACTCAGGGTCGATGTAACATAGTGTTCCCACAGGATTTGTTTTCTTTAAGACGGTTAGTTTAGAAGAATTGTCGTCTTGATTAACCATCGTGGATAAACCAACATCTCCGAGTTTGCTGACAAAGTTGTGGTCAAGTAAGATGTTTCCTGGTTTGAGGTCACGATGAATGATTGGTCTAGGCTTTGTTTTGTGGAGGAAAACTAGCGCTGAAGCGACTTCTAAGGCGATCTTGAAACGGTTGAACCAAGGGATAGGAGGTGCGTTGTTGACTTGCATCAACCTGTCATCTAAGCTTCCGTTGTCCATGTACTCATAAACCAAGCAGCCTCGTTCGGGACATGCCCCGAGGAGGAGGACAAGATGAGGATGTCTGATCTTGCTCAAGATCTCAAGCTGTCAAAACATAAATACAAAACATTTAAAGTCTGATTGGTAAGCTTGTGTGGTAAACAAAAAAGAAACTGAGGAATGAAGTAAGCTGGAAGTTTATTTATTAGAGTCGGTCTTGAGATTTTGAGAGGACCATAAATATTTTAAGATAAATCTCAATAAATAATTTTTTCTTATAATTTAGGTATCCATAAGACTTATGTTTATTTACTCGTTAAAATTTGGGAGCCATGACGAATGTTTTATCGTGCTATGCTCATGACTGGCTCTGCTTAATGTAAATAGAGAACTGACCTCTTGGTCAAATTGTTTAGAGAGTTGAGTTTCTCCTGCATGAAGGACCTTGACAGCACCAGTCGTGTGATGGAGATTGCATTTGTAAACGGTCCCATAGGATCCGACTCCGATTTTGAGTTCTTCCGAAAAGTTTGAAGTCGCGACTTCAATCTCTTCCCATGAGTAGTATTGGTACTGGATCCCTGGAGAGATGAGAGAAGCGTGGAGCTTATCTTTCTCTTTAGCGTGACGCTCTGCTTTGATCTCAACTTCTCTTCTGCGTAAAGCCTCTTTCATCATGAGTTCTTTAACTTTCTTTACCTCCTTCATCGTCTCTTCGTACCTCTGCTTCTCCTTTGAAGCAGAATCTTTAGCTTCTTCTTCCTTTTCTTTCAGCTTCATAAGCTTCTCTGACTCCTCATATCTTCGCTGGTTTAGCTCAGTTAGCTGCAACCAAAACTCAAATAAGAACAAGAAATGTAACATAACATTAAATTGCACGGTCGTCTATGCGGTTCAAAAGCTTTAACTATAACCTTTTGAAAGGCTTCAGCAGTCTCGGTTTGAGTCATAGCATACATATCCTGAACATGTTTCAGCTCGGCTCTCAACTTCTCCATCTCAAATATCTGAGTTGCCTATGCAATTTGTTGTAAACAAACGCAAATGAAACTCGAAGCAAACAAGAAAGCTCAATAAGAAACTCAAGAAAACAAGAAAACTTAGAAAGAAACTCGAGTCAGAAAGTTACATGTTTTTAGGGATTTGTATGTTGATTACATGAATATTATACATGCATATTTATTATTAAGCTAGATGGGATTCCAATTGGTTTTAGGTTGGAAGCACATCTAGCTTAATATTTATATAGTCTCAAAATCTGATATTTCTCTTCTAAAACTTCCTTATTTTAATAAAATCAGTTTTCTTAATCCCAACAAACATGTCATTTTATTGGTTCACCAAAATTTAAGTCATTTCTAAAATCAACACAAGATCTAACTCAGTTCCAAAAAGAATATGTTTTGTCTCTCCATAAAAACAGAATCAAGATCAATACAGTATGAGGGCTCTGAGTCAGATGACTCTAGACTCTGGCTCTCAGATCACTAGAGAAAATAAAATCAAGAATCAAGATAGTTAACTTACCTTATTATTATCGGTCGTTGAATGGACACTGGGGTGACCATCAGACATGTTAGATGCTTGATGAGAAACAAGGGAATAGTTCGCAGGAATCACTGCTCCCCCATCCATATTAGCTATCTCATGGTTGGTGCGCGAAGGGGCTCTGGGACTAGAACTATCAGGAGAGCTACTCGTGGAACTGTCTCTATCCATTCTCTCGAACGTTATCCTTCCGCTAGATTCTGAATCGGAAGGACGCACGGAAGCTAGTCTCCCCTTTGAGACAACATAGACTGTGCAGAATCTTGGCACAGCAGTCGCGATCAAAGAAGCCATATCGATCTTTTTCGTGAAGAAACCAGGAACAGAAATACCTATAACGAGTTTGGTGACTCCACTTCCAGCAATCTCTTCCGCTATCGCAGCTACAGGATCGTGTGATTCCAGCACCAGAATCTCTACTTGCACCTATTTTGTACCATTTTTTTTAGAATACAGAACAAGAAAGGAGAGACTAAACTTAGCTCTTGAGACCATACCTTTCTCCTTTCGAACATGTTCTTGTAAGGAAGAAGCATCTCGTTTGTTTTCGAATCCGCTTCTCTTCTGTAATCTGATACTACTTCAGCTCTTGCCTCTGATATCGATATCGCTTTCCCCACTGAAACCAAATAAATAAGACTCAATCTTGGTGAACACATAGATCTTTTGCATTAGCTACAAGATTCTGGTCACAGCTTACTTGGGGTAACAATGTAAGTGATAGGAGGACGAACATGGATCAATTTGAAATCAGAAAAGCCTTGAGGGATTAACTTCTCAAGAGCCCAAAACGTGACGTATTTGCTCTTCTTCTTTCCGTTAATGGCTACAGCTACAGCAGGTGATGGGGGAGGAGGTAGAGCTAGGTGTTCGCTTACTGATCGTGCTGATCTTTTCTCTCCCATTATTGATTTACCTGAAACTAATGTAATGTAAATGTAATAATATATCTCAGCGAAGACGTAACTTACCTAGTAGTTTCTGTTCTAGAAGAGAACTACGAGGAAGAAGAACCCTAAGTTTGGTGATCTAATGAAATTTTCTTAATAGGAATTAATGGCAACAAGCAATCACGTTGTTGCCGCCACAACGTTTATTTATAAGTAGTTCAATAATTTATTAATGTGTCAGAGAATCGTTGAAGATACCTAGGAAGAACTATGTTCACATATGTGCACATCTTCACTTTATGTGCTCGTGTTCTTACCGAAAAACAAAAAGATTTTGAATTTTGATAATTACAGAAAGTCAACTATGTTCACATATGTTCACATCTTCACTGAGAAATAAAATAAAATAAAAAAAAATACTAGAGTAATAGTTTTCTGATCACTTCAGACATATCCGAAGAAGTTAAAACGGCCAATGGGGAACATATTTCTGTTTAAGGAAACAATATTACACAATAATACTCCAAACGTGGGCACGCAATCCTTGTTCATTCTACAGCTGGTGAAGTCGGGTCTCTCTTGTGTCAATGGGCAAATGTGCTTGGAGCCTTGCTCGGTCACTGAAATTGTATCAATAGAATTATATGTAAGTTACATACTTATAAGAACCAAAAGAAAATTAAATAATGTTTTAAGGTTTTGAATAGTAAATTTCAAATTTTACTATTTAGATTCTTCAAATTTGAAGATTCGATGGCCTGTTGAAAAACCAAAATAAGATATTAAAGCTTCTTAATATATATATATAAGTTCATAAAAATTAAAAGAATAATACTTATATTATTTGTTGTATAATTGATCGGGTTACAACTGATATTTTACGACTGCAGCTTATATCGTTTTTCATTAAATAAACAAAAATATTTCATTAAGAGATGAAATGACAAATGGTTTAACCTATTCAGTTATAAAGTTTAAAAAAATGAATTTTGACTAAATGCAAAACAGGTCCTAATGTTTAATTTGCTAATAATTTACAATAGTGTCATTTTTTTTTGACAACTACTATTTAAATTTATATAACAAATTATGAAACTATAGTTTAAACATGTGAAGTCTGATATTTGGGGAAAATATTTTTTTTCGAATCAATTTACAAAAAAAAAAATATTTAATGAAGGAGAAAATCCTTTAAAATACAATAGCACAAAAGTGATATTATAAAATATTTTGAGGTTAAAAATAAAAACGAATATTTTAGTAAGATAGATATTAAAACATAGCTAAGAAAACTATTGAGAAATTTATTCTTGAAAATATTATCCAAATAAAAAAATCAAACTCGACCCAAAACGAAAAATTAAAACCCAAACCATACCAAAATTTTTAAAAGCCCAAACAATTACTATTTCTCAAACCCAAAAACCAAAACTAAAATCAGAACTGCACTAATAACCGAACAAGTATCCAAATATTTAAAATATAATAAAAAATATTAATTATCAGAATATATAATATAATTTATATATTATAATATGAAAACCCATAATTACTTAAACTACCATTTTGGATTTTTTGGGTTAATTCGTTTTTTCAAAGTTTTTTGAGATTTTTGGATTGAACATGACTCAAATTCACACTATTTATAATTCGGTTTTATTTCAGGTTTTACAAAAAGAATATAAATGCAAATTGAATCCAACATTACTCGAATTGAACTGATCCGGAAAATATTTGGTTCTTACATTGGTCCTAAACACCTAAACCAAAATAACTCGAAAAAATATAAATACAAATCCAATCTAATATTACTCAAACTAAACCAATCCAAAAATGTAACGGTACCTAAACATCCAACCCGAATTACTATAAGGCAACAATATAAATTACTTTTAATTAAAAGCGTCAAAATTCAAATATTAAAATTACAAAAAAAATGGAAGTAATTCCTAAATTAGAAAAATTAACCAAAAACGTATCAAGCGCTTTTAGAGCGCGGGTCAAAATCTAGTCTATACTATTAAAATAGAAGTCATGACTTCTTTCATGTGTGATTTTTTTTATAAAAAAATTGGACCATCCTTAGAAAGTTATCAATTTTATCATAACTTAATCATAATATATTTAATATCTTTATTTTTTTCTTCTTTTCTTCGTATGAATAACTCTAGAGGAGATTTTTTCTTTTTCCAATATCAGTTTTGTGTAATTTGAAATATAATGATGATAAATTTTCTAAATTATAGTTAAATTGCCATCAATTTCAATTTTGGTAAAACAGTAAACGGATCAGTAGAATATTTGTGAAATTTATGTGATATAGAGGATGCGACATAATTGATCTTGCAAGTTTCGGCTAGTCATTGAAAGGCAAAATTACTTACCTAAGGTTATGTATTTTTGCAACTTATCTATTCTTTTTAGTATAGCTGGTAATTTTTCTGTGTGTTTAAATTTAAAAACACGATTCTAAAATTTAAAGCTTTATTAATATGTTCCTCCTAATATATGATTTTGCCAAATTTCAAACTAGTTTTGACATTGAGTTTTATGCGACTTCTCAACAAATGAATTAAAGAGACATGACAAAGACTTGTGAACTCATAAAAGATCTCTTGTTTTAGTGCAAAAAGAGAAAGCAAAGAAGACTAAGTTCTCTCCCCTCCACAATGTCATTGTTGTTAGTTTCATTCTTTCTTTAATTCAGTTACAATACAATATTCCATCAGATAAATTGTGTTAAATCATTCACATTAGTCTCATTCTTTCTCTAATTCAGTTACATTACAATATTTCAATAAATTTATTAAATTATAATTTTTATAAGTTGTATATTTTTAAAAAATTGAAAATATTATTTTGCTTATATTTAAACATTAACCCACATAACACGCTAAACTTATATGTACATAATTCATTTTATTTTATTTAATGATAAAAATTGAAATAGTGTAATTTGGTTCAAATTAATTTTGATATTTTATATAATAGAAATGAATTATTATGTTCATTTAACTCATTTGATACTTGATAAAATATTTCCTCTATTTGTTAAAATGACCTGTAAAAACTATAATCATAAAATGTCTATAATATTAATAACCCATTCTATAATATTATTAAATATTAATATTAATTAATTCTAAATAATTAATTTGTCCAGTAAACATATGTTGATTAATCCAACCATAAAAATGTCATTGTTACATATCTTATGTGAGTTTTGAAAGAATTTTTTTCTTGCACTTTCGGTTAGAGCAATGATTATATTTATTATGAAAAGTTATATCACTATTAATGTTTATATTAATAAATAATAAATAACTGATTAGTTCATTAATTTTAGTGTTAATATAAATTTAATTGATTAGTTCCAAAAATTAAAGAGACATGACAACGACTTGTGAACTCATAAAAGATCTCTTGTTTTAGTGCACAAAAGGAGAAAGCACAGAAGACTAAGTTTTCTCCCCTCAACAATGTCATTGTCATTAGTTTTGTAGTTAGTTTCATTCTTTCTATAATTCAGTTACAATACAATATTCCATCAGATAAAGTGTGTTAAATCATTCACATTAGTCTCATTATTTCTCTAATTCAGTTACATTAAAATATTTCAATAAATTAATAAATTATAATCTTTAATTTTATATTTTAAAAAAAAATTTAAAATATTATTTTTTATATTTAAACATTAACCCACATAACACGCTAAACTTATATGTACATAATTCATTTTATTTTATTTAATGATTAAAATTGAAATAGTGTAAATGGGTTCAAATTAATTTTGATATTTTATATAATAGAAATGACTTATTATGTTCATTCAACTCATTTGATACTTGATAAAATATTTTCCATATTTGTTAAAATGACCTGTAAAAACTACAATCATAAAATATCTATAATATTAATAACCCATTCTATCATATTATTAAATATTAATATTAATTAATTCTAAATAATTATTTTGTCCAGTAAACATATTTTGATCAAATTCTTAATAATCTAACCATAAAAATGTCATTGTTACATATCTAATGAGAGTTTTGAAAGAATTTTTTTCTTGCACTTTGGGTTAGAGAAATGATTATCTGTATTATGCAAAGTTATATCACTATTAATGTTTATATTAATAAATAATAAATTATTGATTAGTTCATTAATTTTAGTGTAAATATAAATTTAATTGGTTAGCTCCAAAAATTAAAGAGACATGACAACGACTTGTGAACTCATAAAAGATCTCTTGTTTTAGTGCACAAAAAGAGAAAGCATAATAGACTAAGTTTTCTCCCCTCAACAATGTCATAGTCATTAGTTTTGTAGTTAGTTTCATTCTTTCTTTTATTCAGTTACAATACAATATTCCATCAGATAAATTGTGTTAAATCATTCACATTAGTCTCATTCTTTCTCTAATTCAGTTACATTACAATATTTCAAGAAATTTATTAAATTATAATTTTTATAAGTTGTATATTTTTAAAAAATTGAAAATATTATTTTTTTTATATTTAAACATTAACCCACATAACACGCTAAACTTATATGTACATAATTCATTTTATTTTTTTAATGATTAAAATTGAAATAGTGTAATTTGGTTCAAATTAATTTTGATATTTTATTTTATTTAATGATTAAAACTGAAATAGTGTAATTTGGTTCAAATTAATTTTGATATTTTATATAATAGAAATGAGTTATTATGTTCATTCAACTCATTTGATACTTGATAAAATATTTTCTCTATTTGTTAAAATGACCTGTAAAAACTATAATCATAAAATGTTTATAATATTAATAACCCATTCTATCATATTATTAAATATGAATATTAAATAATTCTAAATAATTATTTTGTCCAGTACACATATGTTGATCAAATTCTTAATAATCTAACCATAAAAATGTCATTGTTACATATCTGATGAGAGTTTTGAAAGAATATTTTTCTTGCACTTTGGATTAGAGCAATGATTATCTTTATTATGCAAAGTTATATCACTATTAATTTTTATATTAAAAAATAATAAATTATTGATTAGTTCATTAGTTTTAGTGTTAATATAAATTTAATTTAGCTCCCAAAATTAAAGAGACATGACAACGACTTGTGAACTCATAAAAGATCTCTTGTTTTAGTGCACAAAAAGAGAAAGCATATAAGACTAAGTTTTCTCCCCTCAACAATGTCATTGTTATTAGTTTTGTAGTTAGTTTCATTCTTTCTTTAATTCAGTTGCAATACAATATTACATCAGATAAATTGTGTTAAATCATTCACATTAGTCTCATTCTTTCTCTAATTCAGTTACATTACAATATTTCAATAAAATTATTAAATTATAATTTTTATAAGTTTTATATTTTTAAAAAATTGAAAATATTATTTTGTTTATATTTAAACATTAACCCACATAACACGCTAAACTTATATGTACATAATTCATTTTATTTTATTTAATAATTAAAATTGAAATAGTGTAATTTGGTTCAAATTAATTTTGATATTTTATTTTATTTAATGATTAAAATTGAAATAGTGTAATTTGGTTCAAATTAATTTTGATATTTTATATAATAGAAATGACTTATTATGTTCATTTAACTCATTTGATACTTGATAAAATATTTTCTCTATTTGTTAAAATGACCTGTAAAAACTATAATCATAAAATGTTTATAATATTAATAACCCATTCTATCATATTATTAAATATTAATATTAATTAATTCTAAATAATTATTTTGTCCAGAACACATATGTTGATCAAATTCTTAATAATCTAACCATAAAAATGTCATTGTTACATATCTTATGTGAGTTTTGGAAGAATTTTTTTCTTGCACTTTGGGTTAGAGCAATGATTATCTTTATTATGCAAAGTTATATCACTATTAATGTTTATATTAATAAATAATAAATAACTGATTAGTTCATTAATTTTAGTGTTAATATAAATTTAATTGATTAGTTCCAAAAATTAAAGAGACATGACAACGACTTGTGAACTCATAAAAGATCTCTTATTTTAGTGCACAAATAGAGAAAGCACAGAAGACTAAGTTTTCTCCCCTCAACAATGTCATTGTCGTTAGTTTTGTAGTTAGTTTCATTCTTTCTTTAATTCAGTTACAATACAATATTCCATCAGATAAATTGTGTTAAATCATTCACATTAGTCTCATTCTTTCTCTAACTCAGTTACATTACTTAAATTCTATGATTAATTAATAAATGCTAATATTAAGAATGTTAGTTAAATCTAATGGTTAAACTTTGATATTGTGTAAGTAGATAGAAAAATGCTTATGTGCTTAATAGTATATACAGTGGGACTACACCAAAATTTTAGTTTTTTTATTAATTTAGAGAGATATTAATTTATAGATATACTAAGTGAACCAAAAACTCAATTTGAGACTATAAAATTATATTAATTTATAGAGATATTTAGTAAATATTAATTTATCGAGTATTAATTTATAGAGTATCTACCGTAAATAATTAGTATAATATTGCATAAATTTGCACTATAAAAGGGGGACAAGGGTAAGTATCAGTTTCATACACAACACAAGACTTTGAACCCAAAAAAGACAACAGATATGTCTGGATCATCTCAAGATCCCTCCCCGCCACCTTACGCCGAATCCAAAGACATTCTCGTGAACCACTCAAAGTCATCATGGATGCGTCTCTACGTCCCCGCTACCGCACTAAACGGCGGCGTTGCGTCTAAAAAACTCCCTCTCGTTGTCTACTTCCACAGTGGAGGTTTCATCAGCTACAACGTCGACTCTGCAGTCTACAACGCCGGCTGCAACCTTATTGCGTCAGCTACGCACCGGCTAGTTCCTAAGAACAAACTCCCGGAGGCTTACGACGACGGGGTGGACGCGCTTGAGTGGATAAAAAACAACTCCGAAGAAGACGAGTGGCTCAAATCTTACGCCGATCTTTCTAACGTCTTCCTCATGGGGATAGGCACTGGTGGTAACGTGGCTTACAACGTCGGGCTTAGATTCACCGAGAAAGATCTAACTCCGTTAAGTATCCGTGGATTGATCTTACTGAGTCCCTTCTTCGGCGTGGATGTGACGGTGGGAGCTGGACCGGATAATATGGAGAAAATCAAACGGTCGGGATGGAAGGTGATGGTGACTGGAGTAAGAGGAGATCCGCTGGTGGATAGGCAGAGAGATGTGGCGAAGTTGATGAAGGAGAAGGGAGTTGATGTGGTGGAGCGTTTTACTGACGTGAACGACCGTGACGAGTTTGCTTCCATCAGAAGTTTCATTTACTCTTCTGCACCGTAAAGGTTTTTTATTTTTCTAAAAATAATTTCATAAAATAAAGCTTCTTCTGTATTAGAGGCCACTCCCATATCTTATGCTCATTTAAAGATTACCTTTTATGTATTGGTTTGTGGAAAATTTATAAATGAGAATAATATTGTAAGAATCCACAAATAAAGATGAATATTGGATGCTCTCCTTTGTTACACATCTTTCGTTTTCCCTTTTGGAACTTGCTATGGACATTTCTACACTCCAATGTTGTGGAAAGCTTGTTGAGTGGTTTAAATAGTGATTTTACTCAGGAGATCTGGTTTCGAGTTATAGGGAAAAGCAAACTATACAGAGTAATAATAGAAAAAAATGATTATAATATAGGTTTGGTCGTCGTGGCGGTGGTGGCAGAAACCAGAGATGGTTTAGACTCTAAATCAATGATCAAAACTCTTACAGTTAGTTACAAAAAAAATTTCACTACTACTACTACTACTGATTTCTTGATGTGGCAAAATCTATTATTTGTTTTCTTCTTTTCTTCTTATGAATAACTCAAGGGAGAATCTTTCTTTTCCCTATACCAGTTTTGTGTAATGTTTATGACGATAAAATTTTTTGATACCTTAGTTGTATAAATTTTTCTAGAAAAATAGAGATTTTATAGGGTTTAGTTTACTGATTTTGGTTGTATATGGAGTTTTATTAGATTCTTTGGTTGAAAACTAGAATTGGTGCCGAGGTACCATGACCATAAGTTTAGTACATCAATATAAATTTTGAATGTAGTTAAGTATTTTTTTTAAACTAAAGAGGTCTATATAACATTTATCGGAAATTTTGATCTTTTTGTGAAGGTTAAACTCACATATTTCAAGATAAATTAGAAAATATGGTATTTTTTATTTAATTAATTTATGCATCATGCACTGACATAGGATAGAAAAATAAAGAGGGTTTCAGACCCTAGTTGTTCCCGTTTCTCCAGAAAATATTTTTTATAGGGGTTAGTCTACTTATTACGTGGTATATGATGTTTAAATAAATAACTCATTGAAAAATTAGAAACGAAGCACATGTACCATGAAAATAAGTGTACCATACATATATATAAATTTTTAGTGTAATTAGGTATTTTTAAACAACACTAAAGAGGCTAAATAGTATAAATATTACTTATCGAAATTCAATCTTTTCGTAGGGGTTAACCCACATATTTCAAAATAAATTAGACAAAAATTAAAATTTTGTTTTAATACGTATTTGTATCATGCATTGACATAGTGTAAAGATTACAATGTTTGAGACTTTAGATGTTTCTATTTCTCTAGAAAATTGAGATTTTATAGGGGTTAGTACACTAATTAGGTCGTATTTAAAGTTTAAACAAAATACTATTTGTAAAATTAGAAATTTTCCCATGTACAAAATAAAGTAGAAAATATGGTACTTTTCTTTTAATGCATAGATGCATCCAGCACAGATATAGGATGAAGATCACGGATGTCTGACACTTTTGTTATCCCAATTTTTCTAAAATATAGATATTTTATGGGTTTAGTTCTTTTATTTATGTGGTATATGAAGTTTTATTAAATTACTCGCTTGAAAATTATAAATAATTCTCACGTAGCATGAAAATAAAATTAGCATACATTGGTAAAAATATTTTATTTGGTTAGATATTTTAAACAACACTAAATAGCCTAAACTCAATTTAACTCACAGATTTCATGATAAATTACAAAATATGAAATTTTTGCATTTATGCATATCTGCATTCAACACTGATATTGGATGAATATAAAAGAGTTTTGATATCATAATTGTCCAAATTGTTCTAAAAAATATAGATTTTATAGGGTTTAGTTCATTGATTTTGGTGGTATATGGATTTTTATTAAAATCCTTGGTTGAAAATTAGACCTGAGGTCCATGTACCAAGACCATAATCTACACTAATAAATAATTTAAATGTGATTAGATATTTTTAAACAAAACTAAAAAGGTCTATATATCATATTTATCGAAAAACTCGATCTATTTGTAGAGGTTAAGTTCACATATTTCAAGATAAATTAGAAAATATGTTATTTTTATTTTAATGAATTGTTGCATCATGCAATAACATAGTATGTAGAATAAAGAAGTTTGAGATCTTAGGTGTTTCCGTTTCTCCAGAAAAAAAAAATTTTATAGGGTTAGTCTACTTATTAGGTGGTATATGATGTGTATATAAATTACTTATTGGAGAATTAGAAATGATGCCTATGTATCATGAAAATAAGTTTAGCATACATATATATAAATTTATAGTGTGGCTATCAGAATTCAATCTTTTCGATGGGGTTAATACACATATTTCTAGATAAATTAGGAAAAAATGAAAATTTTGTTTTACTAGATAGAGTCATCAGGCAGTTACATAGTGTGAAATTGTGAATATTAAAGATATTTGAGACTTTAGGTATTTTCATTTCTCTATAAAATAGAGATTTTATTGGGGTTAGTACACTAATTAGGTCGTATATAAAGTTTTAAAAAAACTTACTCTTTGAAAAATTAGAAATTATGCCAATGTACCATGAAAATATGTTTAGCATACATTAGTATGCATTAGAGTATGGTTAGGCATTTTAGAAAATATTAATGAGGCTAAACTTTAGTATATATAATATTTATTGGAAAAAGCTTTATTTTTCGCAAGATAAATTAGAAAATATGATATTTTCTATGCATAAATTCATCATGCAATTACATGTGATGAAAATTAAAGAGGCCTGAGACCTTAATTGTCCCCGTTTCCTCAGAAATTACAGATTTTATTGAAGTTAGTTCATTGAATTAGGTGGAATATGAAGTTTTATCAAATTACCCATTAAAGTATTAGAAACGATGCCCTTGTACCATGAAAATAAGTTTGTCATACATTAATATAAATGTATAATGTCATTAGGTATGTTTTAGGCAATATGAATAGCAGAAACTTCAGTAAGTATATAACATTTATCAGAAAAGTTGATCTTTTTATATGGGTTAACCTATAGATTTCAAAATAATGTAGAAAAATGGTACTTTTATTTTAATGCATAGATGCATCCAGCACATATATAGGATGAGGATCAAGGATGTCTGACACTTTTGTTATCCCAATTTCTCTAAAATATAGAGATTTCATAGGGTTTAGTTCTTTGATTTATATGGTATATGAAGTATTAATAAATTACTAATTGGTAAATTATAACTAATACCCTTGTACCATGAAAATAAATTTAGGATACATTAGTATAAATTTTTAATTTGTTTAGATATTATAAAAACACTAAAGAGCCTAAACTAGTACAATTAGCATTTATCGAAAAAACTCAATTTTTCGTAGGGGTTGTTAACCCACAAATTCCAAGATAAAATATGAAACTTTTATATTTATGCATAGCTGCATTCAACACTGATATTGGATGAATATCAAATAGTTTGATACCTTATTTTTCTAAATGTTTCTAGAAAATAGAGATTTTATAGGGTTTAGTTAATTGATGTTGGTGGTATATGGAGTTTTATTAAATTCTTTGGTTGAATATTAGAACCTATATCCATGTCCCATGACCATAAGTTTATTACATTAGTATAAATTTTGAATATGGTTAGGTGTTTTTTAACAAAACTAAAGAGGTCTATATTAACATTTATCGAAAAACTTGATCTTTTTGTAGGGATTAGATCCACATATTTCAAGATAAACTAGAAACGTGGTATTCTTGTTTTAATGAATTTCTGCATCATGAACTGACATAGTATGGAGAATAAAGAGGGTTGAGACCTAGGTGTTTCATTTTCTCCATAAAATAAAGTTCTTATTGGGATTAGTCCACTTATCTGGTGGTATATGAAGTTTAAATAAGTTACTCACTGAAAAATTAGAATTGATACCTATGTACCATAAAAATAATTTCAGCATACATATATATAAAATTGGAGTGTGGAAAGTACCAAATTTTCTAATTTATTTTGAAATCTATGGGTTAACTCTTCAAAAAATATCTAGTTTTTCGATAAATACTATATATTGAAGTTTAAGCTCTTTAATTTTGATTAAAAATAGCTAATATTATTATACATTTTTATTAATGTACGTTAAAATAATTTTCATGGTGAGCATTGTTTCTAATATTTTAATGAGTAATTTAATAAAACTTCATATTCCACCTAATTATGTGGACTAACCCTTATAAAAGCTGTAATTTCTATAAAAACAGAGACAAATAAGATCTCAGACCTCTTTAATTTTCATCACATGTCAGTGCATGATGAAATTATGCATTAAAAATATCAGATTTTCTAATTTATCTTACGAAAAGATCAAGTTTTTTTCCAATAAACGCTATATATACTAAATTTTACTTTCCAAAGTATTAAATATCTAAATTATACTTTATACTTTAGTGTTGTTTAAATATCTAAATTACTTTCCAAAAACGGAGACCTCTTTAGTGTTGTTTAAATATCTAAATTATACTTTCCAAAGTATTAACATCTTTTGAAGAAGTATGTTTTGGTATAGCATTCCATAGAAATTATAACGCTTCATCATCCAATGCTAAAATTACAACCAGTTGCAATATATCATCCTTACATATTGCAAAGGTTCACCATCAAAAAAATTAAATGTTTGATAAAAAAGTTGCAAGGTTTCATTTTAATCAGTTGCAACTATTCATCCAGAAAATTGCAATAGTTCATTTAAATGGTTACAAAGATTTACTTAAATTTCCAACAATCATTATCCATTTAAGTGTAATTGGATATTTACTAAATAAATAAGACATATATCAAAATAATGCACAAATTAGAAAGTGAACATATATATAAAAAAAATTCAAGGTTTACATTTTGTTGGTGCTTATCTACTAATAAATAATATTGTCAAAATAGTTCAAAATATTTGATTTGAAACTGAATGATTGAAACCGAATAAGAATTAAAAATATATATAATATTTAAACAACAATATTAAAACCATAAAGTTAATAGAATATTATAAATAATTAAAATATTCAACATACCAAATTACTTTAATATTTTAAGATAAATTTTAAGATTTTTCAAAATGCATACAAATTAGATAAACTAACTGAAAGACAATTAATTAAAAATATTCACAAGTTTTAGAATGAAAATATGCACTTCAGACATTTTTACAACCTCTTCAAAATTTATGTAATTTTTATAATGAAAAAACACTCTTTACATATTTCTACAATTTCTTATAAATCATTGCATTTTTAGGATGATGTCTTTAAATATTTTTATAATTTCTTTTAAATTAATTCAATTCTTAAGGATACAAAGACACATATTTTTACATGTTTTTGGATTCCCCAATAATTATGAATTTTACCCGTATTAATATTGATGTTTTATTAATATTATTTAACTACATGGATTCTTAAAAATATATGAAACACTTAACCATATAATTAGTTATTAATTAATCATTGTAATTCTTTCATAAACCATATTTTTATCAAATAATTAAGACATTAATGACCATTATTTTATTTGTCACCTTTGAACAATTTAAATGGTATATTTTCATAAAGATAATATATCAAGTAACTTTTCACAGAATTAACTACGATTTTTCACCAACAAATTATAACTATCGCAAATTTTTTTGGAGTATTAAACTGCATGCATGCAAAACATTTTTCATTCTTCATAATGTTAAAATGCATGCATATGTGAACAAGAACAAATTCCATAAATCGCATTTATGTATTTTTTGTAAAACATTTTTTATGAACTTTATTTGTAAGGCAAAGCAATAGTTCGTTCACTACTATCAGCAAAATTTGAGAACAAAAGAGAAACAAATTTCAAGAACTTATACAACCATTGCACTTGTCCGTTTATGTGTCAAAGTTTACAGAACCTTAAACTAACAACAAACAATATTTCCATATTTACAAAAAAAAAGAATTCCAAAAAATTAAATACCAGAATTCAACACTTCCAGATGTCGTGCTTATATGCATGGTTATGAATGTATACTTAAAAAAATATACTATGTTTAAGCAACATAATTATTTACTTTCTAATCAAACATCAGAATTCCTAAATACATGCAAACTATCAATTCATGCATAAAACGTTAATTATGCCAACTGTAAATTTGATCCAATCATTATAACGGATTTAACGTAAGTGTTGCTATCAAATTTTCTTATATAATCTAAATGTATGATATTATAGGACATGAATTATGTATTCATGGAATAAAGATAACCAGAAATATAGTTTTGTTAGAAAGAACTTTTATTCTTCACTATTTTTTAGATTAATGAAATATTTACTTGGAAAAACTCATGGACATATACTATTTATAGATTTAATAAGTTCTACATGAATAATTACAATTTTCAAATTAAACTTAGTTATTTTAATGAATAATCATAACTTTCAAATTATTGGTAGTGAATAGTCATAATTTTTCAAGTTAAAATTAGTTATTTTATGAATAGTCACAACTTTCAAATTAAAGATAGTGAATACTCACAACTTTTCAATTTAAAATTAGTTATTTTTTTGAATAATCACAACTATCCAATTATAGCTAATTATTTTAAATGATACATGTATATTATATATTTGAATAAACGCATCATTTCAAAAAACACATTTACTTATTATATAAAGATTAACAATTTTAAAAATAACTTAAATTTAAATAGACGTACTATTTCAATAAACAATTTCATTATAGAAAAATATTTTAGGTCTTTTCTTAAATCTATTTTTTCTTTGCAATAGAAATACATAGTCTTTCACCTAGATGAGATTTACAGCCTTTGAAATTAATTGAAATTTTATTATTAATAAATATATAAATTTAAGAGATTATAAATTATTTATTAATATAGTTAGATGTTGTGCACCTTCTTCTCCCGTTAGAGCATACATATGTACTTTTAGCATTTATTCTATTCAATAAATGGCCTTGGGTAGTGGGTATTCAATCTTAGACAAAATAACAGGTGCTGATAATCTAAAATGGAACATCATTATCCACAGTTTCTTCGGACGGGATTCCTAAGCAAATATAAAAAATTGTTTCTTAATTTTTAACTAATAAGTTAAGAGGATAATGATGCTCTACGGATGTTAAGAACAATAAAACTTAGAATTGTGCGTTTGATTAACACAGTTTTAACTTTATCAATGATGATTATAAACCTAGTGGAGATTTTATGTTTGACATGATAGTGTAGGTGTGGATTCGTCCTTGGAGATGGTCTGAAATGAGTTCCTTTAAATAGAATTTGTAGTTTATTAGTGTATACTAAAGTACCTCTAGATTCAGTGAGAGGTTCTAGCTCCGGATTCTCAAAATACATATATATATATATATAAATATTTAATTGTGAGATTTTTAATTTTATAGGAAATCCAATTTAAAAATCTTCTGCACATATTTTGATTAGATTTTTCATAAAATTAAGAACTTCACAACTGAATATTAATATATGCATATACATATATTTATCTTTAGAATCCTGGAGCTATAGCCCTTCATTTTTCTCTGGCAAAACATAGAATGACAAATCATTTACTTGATATAATGAAATGATAAGTCAGGAGTTTTTCTTGAGGAGGTTCAAAATAAAGTTACTTTTATCAAACGAGAGTATAGAGAAACACAAGAATATTAAATCAAAAGGCGTATCTCTTTTCTTTTTGACCCAAAAGCAAAACAAAAGACATTTCTCTCTTCATCTCTATTGTTTTAACCTGGCATCTCATCACACAAGAGACAAAAAAGGAATAGAGAAAACACACACACACACAAAAAGATCATTGAAACATATTTTACTTATCTCTCTCATTATTGTTTATTGGATTTCCACTCCATGATTGCTGAGTAGAGAGTGTAATTAG
Source organism: Eruca vesicaria subsp. sativa (assembly GCA_932364175.1). NCBI lineage: Eukaryota > Viridiplantae > Streptophyta > Magnoliopsida > Brassicales > Brassicaceae > Eruca > Eruca vesicaria. The sequence continues at coordinate 280,055 of CAKOAT010322932.1, forward strand.
CAAGAAGGTTCTTGTTAGGCAAGGGTAGGTTTGTCACCGGGGACGTGTCATTTTCTCTCAGCCAGTCCAGTATGGCTTCACGATCATATGTGTACCCATCTGCTGCCACGCATGGCTCGTTCATCACTCCCTAGTCTCCCTTTAATCAACACAAAGAAAACTAGGTTAAATTATGACAAATAAAAACTTTTCTTGTCATGCAAGTAACAAATAACTTTCAAACTAGGTTAAATACTAATACACAAATTTTCTTGCCATGCAAGTAACAAATAACTTTCAAACCTTGAGAAGTGGACAAATGAAATGAGATGGAGGACCAGACGGTGTTCTCCCGACAGAGTTTTGAGCCTTTTCAACGACTTTCCAAAGCCGTTCCAAAGTAGGGATGATCTGATCTTTTAGGTCTGGTCTGTCTCTGCGTCTCATTTCCGTACAACACAGTCCCAAAGCAGCTAACTCACGAGTCTCACTAATAGGCCACGTTCCAGCTTTCACATCCAACAATGCCATAAACTCAGCATCGTCTCCAATAGCTTCTTCAACCATATGAGTAATAGCTATGGCTGGTTTGGCTGTTATCAGCTGCAGAATCACAATCCCTAGTGAATACACATCGGACTTAGGTGAGATGATCCCTGTCCGTTGATACTCAGGGTCGATGTAACATAACGTTCCCACGGGACTTGTTTTCTTGAAAACGGTTAGTTTAGAAGCAGCGTCGTCTTGGTTAACCATCGTGGAGAGACCAACGTCGCCTAGTTTGCTGACGAAGTTGTGGTCAAGCAAGATGTTTCCTGGTTTGAGGTCACGGTGAATGATTGGTCTAGGCTTGGACTTGTGGAGGAAGACTAGAGCTGAAGCGACTTCTAAAGCTATCCTGAAACGTTCGAACCAAGGGATAGCAGGTGTGTCGTTGACTTGCATTAAACGGTCATCTAAGCTTCCATTGTCCATGTACTCATAAACCAAGCAGCCTCGTTCGGGACATGCCCCGAGGAGGAGGACAAGATGAGGATGTCTGATCTTGCTCAAGATCTCAAGCTGTCAAAACATAAATACATAAAAAAATTTAGACTCTTGTTGGTAAGTTTTTGGTAAACAAAAAGGAAACTGAGTAATGAAGTAAGACAGAAAATTATTTATTAGAGTCGGCCCTGAGATTTTGAGAGGGCCATAAACATTTTAGTAAAATTTTTATAGTCCCTCCGTTTCTTAAATCTTAATGTTTTAGGAGAAATTTTTTGTTCAAAAATATATGACGTTTTCAATTTTCTATGTAAATTGATTAAAAGTTAATGTAAAATGACTAATGTTATTTTATCCTCTATTCTATTATTGGCTGAATCGTGTTAGGTAAATAATTAATGATGTTTTTATTTAGAAAATGTAAGAAATTAAATATTTTCTTAATCTATGTGCACAATGCTAAAATGACATCTATTAAGAAACAGAGAGAGTATAATTTAGGCGCAGTCAAACTTATGTATATATGCTCGTTAAATTTTGGGAGCCATGACAAATGTTTATCGTGCTATGCTCATGACCGGCCCTATTTAATGCAACTAGAAAACTGACCTCTTGATCAAACTGTTTAGAGAGCTGAGTTTCTCCTGCATGAAGAACCTTGACAGCACCGGTCGTATGATGCAGAGTGCATTTGTAAACGGTTCCATATGCTCCCATTCCGATCTTAAGGTCTTCAGAGAAGTTTGAAGTCGCGGCTGTTATCTCCTCCCAGGAGTAGTGTTGGTATTGGAGCCCTGGAGAGATGAGAGAAGCCTGGAGCTTATCTTTCTCTTTAGCATCACGTTCTGCTTTGATCTCAGCTTCTCTTCTACGTAAAGCCTCTTTCATCATGAGTTCTTTAACCTTCTCTGCCTCTTTCATCGTCTCTTCATACCTCTGTTTCTCCTTTGAAGCTGAATCTTTAGCTTCTTCTTCCTTTTCTTTCAGCTCCATAAGCTTCTCTGACTCCTCATATTTTCGCTGGTTTAGCTCAGTTAGCTGCAGCCAAAACCCAAAAAAAGAACACATAATGTAACATAAAACGAAAAATGCCACGGTGTATTCGGTTCAAAAGTTTAAACTAAAACCTTCTGAGAGGCATCAACAGTCTCGGTTTGAGCCATAGCATACATCTCCTGAACATGTTTCAGCTCGGCTCTCAGCTTCTCTATCTCAAATGTTAGATTCACCTACACAGTTTGTTATGAACAAATGCAAATCAAACTCGATGAAAATAAGAAAACTTAGAAAGAAAATCGCTTAAGGCATTTACATGTTTTTAGGGTTTCTATATTGATTACATGAACGAATAACTTAAAACCTTTTACACCCGTACTTATATAGTCTCAAAATTCGATATTGCTTTTCTCTTTAGGAAAACTTCCTTATTTAGTTAAAAGGTTTTTCTAATCCTGCAAATATGACATTTTATTAGTATCAAGATTGAAGTCATTTTCAGAAGCAACACAAAATCTAACTTCAGTTCCAAACAAAAAAGTATGTTTTGTCTCTCCTTAGAAATAGAATCAAGATCAAAACAGTTTGATGGCTCTGCGTCAGATGACTCTAGACTCTGGCTCTCTAGAGAAAACAGAATCAAGTACCAAGACAGTTTAACTTACCTGATTATTATCGGTCGCGGAATGGACACTGAGGAGGCCCTCAGACATGTTGTTAGAAGCTTGATGAGAAACCCAAGAATAGTTTTCAGGCACAACTGCTCCCCAATCCATATTTGCTGCCTCATGATTGTTGCTCGATGACGAGCTCATGATCGATCTCCTTTCCTCATGATCTCTCCATTTAGAAGCAAAGTTCATCGCGTGATACGCCTCCGCTCCCATTGGAAACGATGCACTAAAGCTCTCATTGCTAGTGTTACTCTTCTTCTCTTCACTACCACCCCTTGGTACAATCTGCATCGCTCTCGCTGTGGACGTTTCCGACATGTCCGTCCCGCAAGAACTCATATCCATTTGAACCACCGCGCTGCCATTGCTGCTCATCTCCGAATGTTTTGAGGCAGTGGAAACAAGAGAGACTCGTGATTGCGCTTCCGAAACAAACGAGTGAAAGTCTTGGAAATCTGTTTCAGAAGACCAATTAAATAACGATTAAGTTTCTTAGACTTCCAACTTAAAACAATAATCGACATTTACAAGACTCTTTTCGAGTCAATGTAAAAGTTTACCAGAGGGGACTCTAGGACTAGGACTATCAGTGGAGCCACTCGTGGAACTGTCTCTCTCCATTCTCTCGAACCTTATCGTTCCGCTAGCGTCCGAATCGGAAGGACGCACGGATGCTAGCTTCCCCTTTGAGACTACATAGACTGTACAAAATCTTGGGACAGCAGTAGCGATCATAGAAGACATATCGATCTTTCTAGAAAAGAATCCGCGAAGAGACATTCCTATAACGAGTTTGGTGACTCTGGTTCCAGCAATCTCTTCTGCTATTGCAGCTACAGGATCGTTTGATTCCAGCACCAGAATCTCTACTCGCACCTATGTTATACCATTTGGGATACTTTTTAAGAATTTTGAGAAAACAGAACAAGAAAGGAAAGTCTTGAGACCAAACCTTTCTCCTATCAAACATTTTCTTGTAAGGACGAAGTATCTCGTTTGTGTTCCAATCCACTTCTTGTCTGTAAGCTGATACTACATCAGCTCTTAACTCTGATATAGAAATCGCATTCCCCACTGAAACCGAATAAGAAAGACTTAAATCTTTGTTGCCAAACACAAAGATCTTTTGCAATATTATCTATAAAAAAATCTTTTAGTTACAACTTACTTGGGGTAGGGATGTAAGTGACAGGAGGACGAACATAGATCAATTTGAATTCAGAGAAGCCTTCAGGGATGAACTTCTCAAGAGCCCAAAAGGCTACGTATTTGCTCTTCTTCTTTCCATTAATAGCTACAGCTACAGCAGGAGATGGTGGAGGTGGTAGAGCTAGGTGTTCGCTTAATGATCTTGCTGGTTTTTTCCCTTCCATTGTGGCTTAAAGACAAAAGTCAACACGGAACTTATACCTTGTAAGTTATATTCGAGCAGAGAACAATGAGGAAGAAAATGAAAGAACCTTAGGTTATGACATTTTCTTAAGACAAAAAAATGCCACAAGCAAACACGTTGTTGCCGCACATCTTTATTTATAGTTAGTTCACTAATTAAATACTTGTTTCATACGTTGAATAGTAGTACATACTTTTCTCTGTTTTGTAAAAGTATCTACGTCGTATATCCCTTAGTTTACGTTTTAAAATAAACAAAGTCAACAAATAAAATAAATGCTTGAGATTGTTATCAAAATATATATACAATTAGAGGATGATAGAAATGAGAACATAAAACTAACAAATTGATTGGGGATTCATATAATGTAACCTGGGAAAAAAATTCCATTACTTATCCGAAAAGATATGTGGTACTTAATCAAATTACTAGACTGAAGAACTTTTTTTTTTACAAAGAACATTTCTCAAAATAATGAGTTGACCACACTTTTTATTAATATTTATCCTGTTAAAACTTATATATATTAAAAATAACATTGTTCATACATATTATTTACGATTTGTGCCACTTACTTTAATTTTAACTATATAGAATATTTGTTAATGGTAAATTGGTTGGCTCCAACGTCACTAAATACGCACGTACCACATCATAAATCAATTGTATCATTATGTTATGTGGGCTATGTTTTTGTTTCATGGGGAATTTATTTTATTTACTTCATATGCCTATGTTAACATTATTAAGCATTTGCTCTAAATATTCATGTTTTCAGTTTATAAAAATATTAAGTATAATCTAATTTTAGAATTAAAATTAAATTAAATTAAATTTATTACAATAATAATGTCTTGCGAATTAAATAGTCTTACAAAATATAATGAAATTCAAGAAGATTAGGAAAAAATATGATTATATTTTAAATAGATTATAAAATTTAGAAGGTTTAAAGTAACAAAAGTCAAAAATTTCATTAATATTTTAGTAAAATTATGTATAATAGCAATATTTTTAACAAAAAGTCAACTACTTATATTATTTTATATTAGTTTAAATTTTCTTATAAATTGAAAAAATAGGCGATTAAATTTTATTACTCAATTCATCATTATTTCAATAAAGATTTGATTCTCTGTGAGATTGATTTACGGACATAATTTGAGTTTATCGATTAGATATTGAGATTAAGGATAACATTTAGTTGTCTACATGACATTCACGTCCGTATTGTCACGTCTTTTCTTGCTTACTATAATTTATGACTATTTATCATTGCTTTATTAATGGAAAAAACTTGCAACAACAAGAGATGTAGTCGTATAGAATCGTAGAGGATATACCCAGGAACCCCCCTGAATTTATGTGCTCGTGTTATACACAATTTTTCTTTAAATTATAATAACTTCAGAAAGTCAACTACGTTCATATATATGTTCTGTTGTTTACTGGAAAGAAAAAAAACAAATCCGTGAGTCTCTTTGTCTGATCAGTTCAGACAAATCAGGAGAAGCTGAATTGGCCAATGGGGAACAGACTTATGTTTAAAGAAACAATAATACAGAATAATACTCCAAACGTGGGCACACAATCCTTGTTCTTGCTGCAGCTGGTAAAGTCGAGTCTCTGTTGTGTCAAAGGGCAAATGTGCTTGGAGCCACGGTCATTGGAATGCCACCATGTTGTTATGTAAAAGAACGAGAATTTTGTTACACATGTCAAAATTTTACGCTGGGAAAATGAGTTGATGTTGTCTAGGACTCACTGGGAAAAGACACCTCTTGTGGAAACTTTTATTATTATTGTTCCTTTTCTTTTCTACTCTTTGTGTCTTTTTATTGTTACAAGTGTTTGTCTCCATAATCTGCACAACAACTTTGAAATAGTTCCTAAACAAACAAACGTGAATCGAACACAAAGAAAACAAAAAAAAGATTGGAGAGAAAACATGATTGAGATAAATACCAATTTGAGGAATTGTATATAGATTATGTGGATGAATAATTTACTATCCGTTAGATCCGTATTTATATATGATATTTTTTCCTTTTAGAAATTTTTTTCTTTTCTCATAAAGGGTTTTCTCTTATCCTAATAAATATCTGAATGTAGCATTTTACTGGTGTATTGAGATTTACATCATTTACAGAATCAAAGGTTTAAAATATAGCTTACTGATCATGCATTATTGTCACTTTAAATGTGATCATAACTTCAAGCTAAAGCATTATTGTGCCTAGCCTACAACACATGATAAAATTAAAGCATGACCATGTAAATTAAATGTTTTCAGATGTGTGTTTTTGTAAACTGATTAGTGTTTGTTGGCCAAAACAATAATTGTGCGACTATCAGAAATTAATTTAAGGAAACCTTTTCAGACATATTCCAAAGGAGTTTTGACAACTTCTGACTCTAGTTTTTGTTTTGGTTATAGAGTATGCATACAAATTACAACTGGATAAAAGGAGTGATGATATCTACAGTTATAAAGTTATGTTATTAGAAATCATCACCGAAAATAGATCCGTCGAACCGGAACTGGGGAGAAGGTCAAAGCTGAATTGTGGATTGGATTTAGATCAAAGCTTAAGACAAAAGAAGATGTAGAAGAAGTTCTAGACAAAAGGATGGGTAGGTGTTGTAGTCTCATAAGAGAAGAGATGAAACAAATGTTGAGAATTGCATTGTTATGTACAGCATTACAAAGAGAAAGCCAACAGATCAATTGGCAATCATAAATGTGTGGATGTTTCTTCAAGAGGTAAATCCGAAGAGGAAAACGATAGGAGATAATGTGATCGTTCTTGGTGATGTTAGTGATGCTAGTTTTGAAGATGTTTGTGGTCAAGAGTTGGGGTGTGTTTGTTGATATATATATATCTCTTTGTGAAAAAAAAATATATATATATATAGATTTTGTATTTGCTGACTTTTTATGTAACTGTATAACTTTTTGAAGAGTGTTAGAGAGTATATGTGAGTGTACTCTTGCCTTTGCTAGTATGCTTCCCTTAGTTACATGAGCGAAATGTTTCGAATTTTGTTTTGAAGAGGATCAACCAAGCTCATCGGGCTGATGAGAGTGACTGTCCAATATGTGAGTATTATTTACGCATTATCGCCCGTTCGATTTCACCGTAGTCAATTTACAAAAGATATTAGGGGAAAATGTTTTTTAGACAAAAAAAAACACATACATTATTCCAATATGATAAAACTAATTTTGTATAACTTTTTAGTGCCCTTTATATTTATCAAATAAACCAATAGAAATAGCTTTACAAATAAAAAGAATTAGAAAAAATATGAACTATATATTGAAAAAATACATATATCAATATAGAGGTATCTTTTTAGGTTCTAAAAATGTTTAAGAAAAAATTCTTCAAAGGACAGCAGAATTTACATTCTTTGAAAATTGCTTTAGTGGAAATTGAAATTCACGTGTTATTGAATCTACCTCAATTAGAACAAATAATCTACTTATTGAATGTACATTTTGCGGTTAACATATCAATCTACAATTTGTATAAGACATAATCTACAAACGATCAGAATCTAATATCTGTAAAAACAGAATTCAAACATGGGTTCTTGTTTCTACATATAGTAGTATGTATAATCTACCGGATCCTTTTGTGTTTAAATGATGATAAACTCTTCAATCATGTCTTGTCTTTACATTTGTAGGTTCAGTGAATGTTCCACCGTTTCTCTTTTTACTATAAGCATAGATTTGGGTTTTGATTTTTGTTCTTATTTAAGTTATATACGATTCCTTAGCATTTACAGACGCTTAAATCTTTTTTGTCAATGTGTCGTGGTGTAGACATCTTTTTACAGCCATACATAATACCGTATAAAACTAGTTCAATCACGGACAACAATAAGAAAAAAAGTTGTTGTTTAAGCAAGTCTGAGATTAGTGAATGTAACCTACTTGGATGCGTTCATCACCGTGTTCAAGAGGACTATATTTTTCTGCTCCTTATTTTTGCAAACTCTCAGCTGTATGTAACTTAGAGACTGTCAATTTTTTTTTTTTTAACCTTGGGGTATCTCAGGTCCATGGAGAAGCCCAGACTAATTCTCAAAGGGGTGGTACAGTCCACGAATGAACCCTCACTCCAGATATTCATATGGGCTGTAAGATAGGCTCATATCTGCGTGACCACAAGGTAAGATGTAGTGGGATGCTTTCGAATCCGGATTGCTAAGCAAATCCCAAAGCTCACCTACCACTAGTCCACCACCTTGTGGTTAGAAACTGTCAATTTGTTTAGACTAATAGACCTTACATAGATTTCATGGAACCACAAACCAGACTGCATCAACATACTTCAATCTCTGAGAACTAGAGGAGTGTTTTATTTATCAACTGTGGAAAAACTGGACACCATCGTAACTCAATTTTCCTTTGTCTTTGATCTTTTTCTCAGTATGTCTTATTTTGTGGTTTGTCGTAATGGCTTTCACTGCGTGTTTGTTTATGATTGATCTTTAAGAACTTAAATGTCATCTTAAGAGAAGAAATATTATATTGAATGATCTGATGAATATATAAGATCATAATGTTGCATAATTGTTACAAAACACAAGTTGATTTTGCTTAACTAAAATTTTTGTCAACTCCATCTCAATTTCTACCATTGCTGTTACCGTTTTAGCGGGAAGCTTCAAAAGTCTCTCTACAGGTTGTCTGCAAATTGAACACAAATTTGTCTGAAACCTTAGTTCCTTAAGCGTATTTCACCACACATACACTGTTACACACATAAACCAAATTTCATAACTCACAACACAAAAGAGCTTGAGTAGTATAAACTTTATATAACATACCATGTGTTTGCAAAGAAGAACAGTCATGTATTCTTTTCCCGAGTCACTTGCATCCTCACTGCGACCATCAACAACAGTGTCCCCAATCAACTTCCTCCGTCACATAAGCCACTAGAGTAATCTGCATGGAAACGATGTAAGCCAGATTACACACTACTTAGGCCGGGGAAGAAGAGCACTCACCGTGAGAGAGAAACTGTCTTTGCACCAAGAGAGAAAGGGAGAGAGAGACGGAGATAATTAGATTAGGGGTTTGGGAAAAACTGATTTGGCGATAATTGATGGGTTTATTGTAATTTATCTTAGTTTATTTTAGTATAATATCTAAATATAATTACATTTTTAATTTATAATTGTATTTTAGAAAGACAAATTTGGGTTTTTGGTGCACATTAGTCTAATGGGACTTTATCACATAAATTTTCCCAAGATATTTTTGAAACACATCCATGTGAACTCCAACTTCTTTGAAACCTTTTTCAAAAAAAAAAAAAATGTAAAGAAACAATTAAGCTACGTTTCGTTTAAAGATATTTCCATTTCTTTGACATTAAAGATATCTCCAGTTCTTTGACATTAAAGATATTTCCATTTTAACCTATATTCTTAGTCCTATCACTATTTATTTTTATTATGCTATTTTAATTTACTATATTAATATTCGTAGTAACCAATAGATAACTAGATATGCTTCACTTAGTCAAACAAAAACATAAATTCTGACTACTTTGTAAATTGACACGTATATAGATATATTAAATATATAAAAATGGAAATAAACCTTAATAATATATACCATTAGTGTTTAGTCTTGTTATTTTGAGTCTTTTGACTAATACAGTATGAATTACGAATAGTCTCTATATACACCATCAAATCACTACATCTACATTTATTTTTTATTTTTTGGTAAGATTGTGTAGAAAATAAAACTGAAAGATAAGTATATTCTGGATAAGCAATTTTATGACACACACACACATAAACTATAACCAAACTTTGATTATTGGATGAAAATAAACTTAAAAGGGTATAGACAATGAAAACAAAACACAAACTTTAACCAAAGTCTTATTTATTAAACAGAGAAAATAAACTAAAAAGGTAGCAACAACATAAACTTAAAGTCCAAATTTAAGCAAAATAAAAACATAAACAGCATAATTCTTTTTTTTTTTGGTCATCCATCTCAGTTAATCACCCAAACTCCATGCACACTTCATAGGATCTATTTCACTCGCTTGAAGTCGGCTAACCAAGCATAACCGAACCTGATTAGATGAGATGAGCCTTCATGTGACCACCAAGTGCTTGCCCAGATTCAAATACTCTGCCGCAGACATCACATTCGTGACGTCCGTCTTGATCCTTCTTGTGGCAAATCTTCAACCGTTTGCACTTCTGGTTCGATCGATGACCACCTAATGCCTGATACGAACCCAATACTTTTCCACATGCATCACACTCAATTTTTTTCTTACCCTTATTCTCTCTCGCAACTAAATATGCTTCATCATTGTTGTGTGTTGGGGTTTCAACGTTTGAAGTGAGAAGCTCAGCCATAGACTTATATTTGACAGCTTTATCATCATCAGAATCAGAATCAAAATCTGTTTGGTAATATTTACGTTTACCATATGGAGTCGCTAGCAAACGATCAATAGAATTCCAGTTCTCAGAATTCACTGGCCTCTCTCCCTTAGATATTGCAACAAGACATAAAGCAGCTTCTTCAACAGCAGTCAAAGAACAACGAGACCCAGACCCAGCTGATCCTGCTGCATTTGGTGCAGAAATTCTCCTAGTGTGAGACATCATGAAAGGAAAAAGAAACAAGGAATTACAAAAATTAGAGAATTTTTTTTTTTTTTTATTGATTGCTTTTGCTGCGAGAAATGTTTGTTTGAATATGTTACTTTATGATTTGTGTCGAGATATTTTTATAGCTCCAGAGAGTGAAGAAAAAAAAAATGTACAAAATTATATTCAAAATGAGTGGACACTAAATATGTATTACTGATTATTTAGTCCAACTGATTAATGTAGTAATTAATTATTTTTGTTTTCTTAAATAAAAAGTTACCAAATTATTACCTAATATGATTAAAATATTTTTGACCATTTTTGTGGAAGTGACAGCTAATGATTTTGAATAATAAACTTTTGAGAAAAATTTATGTATTTTTTATTCATTTTTTAATTTTATATTATTTAAATAAATTATACAATCACAGTTAATCATCTAAAAAAATAATTATTTCCATATATATTGTATTTTGAAAGCAACTATAAATTACTAAAACCGTTAAAAATCTTAGATTTAAAATTGTGTGATTAGTTGTTTAATTTTTTTATAGTATGATAAAAGTTATTATAAAACCATATGGTAGAAAATCTCATTTAATAGATATTCAACTTATATATATACATTTAAGTTGACTTTCTATTAAATGAGAATATCTATTACATACATATATATATATATATATATATTTTTTTTTTAATAACGTTTAAATTAAAATATTTACCATTTCATAATTATTCAATATATATATATTTATTTTATTTTATAATATGTAAAAGTAGCAAAATAATAATAATACGTAAAATAATTTGTATATGCAAAGCTCATCCCGCCTATCATCTACTCTATTAAAATAGAGTCATTCTTTTTATCTACCGATACAAGTTGTCATTTAAATTTGTACCTTTCTAGAATGTTATAAATAATATAAGTCATATAATTGATTGAACTGTATTACTTAAATTAAATCAATACAATTAATCTAAAAAGACGACCTTAATGTAAACTACTTTCAAAATACAGCAGATATCTATATGTATACCAAAAACACATATTTTCTCCTACAAATATAGAATTTTCTAAAAGAATATATATCATCAAAATATGGAATATGGAAATCTACTAATTATACTTAAATTAAACCAGTGGTTATTTATGTAATATAGTTTTGGGTTTACTTTTATGTTTAAACAAATTATATAGTTTGTTTTTTGGACTTAGTATTAAGAAAAAAACTCCAAAAAACATTGAATAAACTTTTCACCTTAAAAGATCAAAAAAATCAGTTATTATTTTCAGACCCAAAGGAATTTAATATTTTTAACAAAACAAAATTATCTATTATTAATCATTTATTTAAATCATGTACTTTAAAACATGTTAATATATTTTTTTATTTTAAATAACAATCACTTTGTTTTGATAAATTTCAATTGTAACTTTTAAATAATTTATTGTTTTATTTTTCTTAAATAATTTACTGATTAAAAAAAATGTAAAGCAAAACCAAAAACCAAATCTAAAAACTAAAATCCAAAACCAAAAGCTGAAAACACATGTTATATTTTTTTTGCTTTGTTTATTTACAAAATAAACTATTTCAATTTTTTTTATTCAAATTTGTTGTCATCTTTTCAGTTTTAAATTAGATGTTCGATTATTTGAGATTTGTTTGTTGGTAATATCAGTTCAAACTAACCAGCGAGTTTAAAAATTAAAAACTCAAACCAAAAACTGAAAATGAAAAGTAGAAAATTAAAAACTAAAAACCAAAATCTAAAAATAAAAAAAGTGAAACTAAAAACTAATGAAAAACAATCATCACCATAAATTTTGGTGAACTGATTTTATATCAAAATATTCTTTAAATTAAGACAAAACCCAATTACATAAATTTTAATCATAAAAAATTTCCGCGCTTTTCAAGCGCGGATCAAAATCTAGTAGGGATCTTAAGATAAAGATTTTTATGTGGGAGATGAAAAGCCCAAAGTAGTGTTATGAAATAAAAGCACTAGTTAGACATATAAAACCATGCCATTAACATCACAGAAGGAGCAAAATGAAATATGAAGCTCTACAGAGAAGAAAGAAAAAAAAAATATTTAGTAGATAACACATGATACTTATACATAACTTTAATCTTAGTTTTACGCATATAGAATATCGACTATACATGAAAATATGAAAATAAGAACCCGTTTGATTAGAATACGAAGAAATCATTACACTCGGCTTCTAGGCAATCCTAAGAACAAATCAGTTTCAACATTGGATATGTTCATGTTTTCACAAGCAGAGGAAGCTGCATTCTTCTCACTCTCTATGTTCCTTGACTGCATCCACAAGGGCTTTTCTTCAAACTGAAATGATACAAAACATAAAAACTCAATAATTTGAGAAAACAAACAAAACGTTCGTGAAATGCTAGTTTTTGACGGACCATTTTCAGATTTCCTCAAGTTTGATTTCAGTCAAAGCACTTTTAATCCACCACAAGATTTTTTCATGAGACTAAATTCATGGATGTCAAAAGTTAATCCACCATAATGCCTCGCTAAATGATGTTTTGTTAATTGAAGAATAAAGAGACAAAGCACTAAGTAATTGAAAAAGTCATTCTATTATTCAGACTAGAAATGATCTCGATAATCAGACCGGAATAAAACATTATCAACAAAAGAAACTTCTCTATGAAACACTACATGCATATATGTCCTTGGATTGTATATATGTGGGTGTGTATACCATTTCGTGTAGCCTGGTTCTGTCGTTAAACAGCTCTCTCTTTCCTGCAACCTAATGAGATCAAACCCAAAAATCACAATGAAGATTATACATTATATGCCCCTAAAGTAACACCTAAAATAATAAAGTAAAATCACCTCTGCTTTTAATCTCCCCACCTCATCTTCATTTAAATTAGCCTGTCAAAATCGTAGAATCCGGAATAAGCAGTTGCACATGCTGGTTCAAGAGCTAATCATTTAGAACGTCTCATAGAACATATGTATAACTAGACAAATCCTCAACACAATATAACAAACACATAAGTACTATTTATTTATGTATTTATTAAGGTTACCTTCCTTGATCTAACAATAGTGAGGCTTTTCTCAATTTGTATAGTTATCTCTTTGAGCTCCTCCATCGAACAAGAATCTAAATCTTGCCCCATTAGCCTCCTAAGATGCATATTATCGACTTCATGAGTGTATATAGATTCACCTATTGCATTATATATATGCAATGTATGTGGAAATATCAGAAACTAACCGGCAATGACTTTGAAGAAGTTCAATCGAGTTCACCATAATCGTGATTTCATTCTTGAGATCCTGCACATGTTGCTCTTTTTGGAGTCTCTCTGAATGAAAATATTCGCTTCTATGTGACTCACATCGTTCCACCATCTTCTGCATGCTGAATTCATTTTCAAGATCGCTTCATCAATCATCACTATATTATTTCTAAGGCTACAATTATTATTTTCTGATAATGTTATCATGACCAACAAGAACATTCACACATATGCAAGATTCATGGATTGTATGCATATTTTCTGAGCCTAAATTAGATACACGTTGTAGACACGGCCTCTCTCGGGAATAGTATAGTTAAAACTGTGAACGATATCCGAAGGATGATAATGTTTACATTGTAAGGTTTTCGATATGTCCTTCCACCTACTGAAGGAGAAGTGATAAATTTCTTCTAACCATTAATCTCGCAGATATCCATCATTCCCCCTACTAAGACAATGTTTTTTTTTCTAGCAATCTCAATAGAACTAATTTCTTCTTTATCCCAACACCCTCCTTAGAGAGATAATGGTAGATCTAACCATTAATCTCGCAGAATCCATCATACCCCTATCGAGACAATTTTTTTTTTCTAGCAATCTCAATAGAACTGATTTTTTTTATCCCAACACCCTCCCTGTAGATAATGGTGGGTCTAACCATTAATCTCACATAATCCATCCTACCCCTACCGAGACAATACTTTTTTTTAGCAATCTGAATAGAACTAAGACTTCTTTGGGCCATCAGCTAATAGGTTAATCATGTCACTTTCTGGGCTGGATTAATGGGTCAGAGTATGAGCATGTTCTGATACCATGATAAATTCGGGTTTATTATGGGCTTCCAATTTAAAACCAATTGGTGATAAGTGAATTGACACAAGTCCCTTATATATTACCTAAGTCCCTTACATATTTTCCATTGTGGATCTTTATCACAACCAAAAGAGATAGCTGAACATATACATATATATATATATATATATATATATATATATATATATCATTGTGCTAGTAACATATGTCTTTTAATTTGTGTAGCTTGGTTTCCTATCTATATTAACCAATGATACTTATAAGCATGACCTACTATTGACCAAGACCCTTATACAAACTCAATAGCAAAAGCATTACTATAAGCTAGGATGCACACGCCTACCAACGATGTTCTTTAAATGGTCAAACTTGGTAAACTCGAAATTGTGAATGAAACATAAACTCTTATTCCAAAAGCTTTGGTTGGTTAATTATCAAAACCCACTCGTTTAGATATTGGTAACTTGCTAACAAACTAATGGGAATAGATGATTAGTACAGTTCACCAAGTGACTATTAATATATGGTTTCACATGATTATGATCTATGTTTGGGTTTGATATTCATTTAAATTTGTGTTTGGTTTAAGAAATTCACTCACCTATTGGCTATTAAAGATACAACACATTTGAGAATCACGAACACTAGAGCTTGAGACCCTAGCAAAAAGCCAAAAGGTCTTCCCTCATACATCATGGAGGATTTTTAAATTGGTCCAGTTGTACTCTAACAGTATGGCATGAACACTAGGATGTTACAATATAATTATAAACATGTCAAGTGGTTTCAGCATCAGTTTCAAGGCATACTAGGTTCAAAGTTCAAGAACATTTCTTTGGAAAGCCCTAAATTGATTGCTCGTGCTTGAAGAAGAACTTAAATTAATTTAACAAAAAAACAATTGGTGAATAAATTTCGTTGTACTAGTAATAAATGACAAAAACAAAAAACTTTAAGAAGGCATATTTTGTTGAAAGATTAAAAACTCAATAGCTGCAATTGGCTAGAAATCTCTAGTGAGATACATAAATAAACTAGCAAAGTAAAAGCAAGAACAATAGATTCATTTATGTAAACTAAAGAGCAGATTGTAAATATGTATAAATGTGTATTAATTGGATTGAAAGTTGTATCAATGTTAGGTTACTTACTCGGAGCTAGCGTAATCGTATAATTTGCCTTTCTGAGAAAAGACAATAGCCGCGACTTGAGCATCGCATAGAACTGAAAGCTCATGAGCCTTCTTTAAGAGACCTTTCCTACGCTTGGAGAACGTTACTTGCCTGCTCGTTAGGTTCTCAATTCTCTTGATCTCGATCTTCCCTCTCACCATCTTCCTGCCATGGTTAGTGAATCCGTATGAAACCCTATATCTGAACAGTCTTATAAGAAAGAGAAACTTAGTTTCTTTTGGAGAATGAAAAAAAGGGAACTCACTTGGATCCAAATCAGAAACCAAGAAACTGTTTCTTGATAATAAGAACGAGATTGAAAGACAAGATCAGCTGTGCATACAAAAGTCAAGGTGGTAACTTCCTTAGGAAAAATAATGAAAAAATCTGGAAAAAAAAATTCAAACAAACCCCTTTTATCTTTAAAGATTCGCTTCAATTGCTTCAAGAATAACAGAAAGCGACCAAGAAAATCTCTGATATTATTAAGGACTAACTTTCACAAGAATAAGAGATGAAATGAAGATAGAGAACAATAAGATCGATGAAAACTAGGATGGAATGAGTCGAGTCCTATCTCTCTGATGATATGGTCTTTCTTTGGTCAAGCTTTCCTTATGCAGGGAGGCACAAACCCTAAGTTTAATAGTCTTGATTTTGCTCTTTCATTTAGTTCGATTATCTCACACTGCTTTGCCTGGTGACTAAAATTGTCCATATGTTTCGTTTTTTTAGTAATCAAATCCACGTCAGCCAACTATCAATTTTAATGAAGCTTGATATAGTTTCTTTTTTTGACGAAAAGCTTGATATAATTTACATTTAATTAAATAATCTTCTTTTTATCCAATTGGATGGGTTTGAGAGCCATTTAATAGAATATAATCTAGATTTGCTCGCGATAAAACTATATATATATATTAATTGTAGGTTTTATTAAAAAAAGAATAAAACTACGGTATTTTAATCCAATGGCATAAGATTGTAATTTTTGAGAAAAACTAAGAGATATTTCTTATTTATATTTCATTTTTAATAATATAGACTAATGTCTAGCTAAAATACGAACCCTCATTAATCAGTAAAATATGACTCCTCTAATCATTGAAATACAAACGTTGTTAACAGATTTGTATTTCAATGATCAGCTAATACACAGAGCCGGTCTTAGAATTATATGGGCTAGAAGCCAAAAAAGATATGTGGCCGAGTAGGCTCGACGTCATGACCTCATCAAGCTAATAAGGGTGCAATTACCAAATAGGTTAAAGGAAGTTTTGACAAAATAAATTCAGCCTGAATTTATACTTAATATTTGGCGGTCGGAAACATGTGCTTGACCTGCTTCTGTTCAAGGCCGGCTCTGCTAGTACATCAAACTCATAGTCATACAATTTCCTACATGCTGTAAAGGTGAACATGATCATCTCAATGTATCGTATTTCAAGTTGTATTTTCGTTTTATATATTATGTGATTTAAATTCATAATACCATGATTTTAATAAATAATGTTGACATAATAAGGTTTGCACATGGGAAGGAAGCTAGTGTGTGAATGGGAGAGCATAATAAACTCGCAATTCATGATCTTCTGATACTTTCCCGAATTTAATAAAATATATTCAGAAATTTCCATGATAGTACTACTCCATGGTGGTATAGAATGATTCACCATTCAAGTTAAGTGTAAATAAGAAGAGAGAGAGAGAGAATGAGTTCTTCATAAATTTGTTGGATGGTTAAGTGTAGAATGTAGACGCAGAAAAAGTACATGATTCATTCACACCTGAAGATTAAAAAAATAATTGAAATGTATTTATTTTCTTATTAACTATACCCATGCTATTCAATCAATAGTATTTGAGATAAAAAAAATTATTTATAAAAATCAATAAGTTTGTAATTAATATTGACCTTGATATATTGAAATTTTAAAATGACATGTTTTGTTATGCAAAAAAAAATGTAAAATGACACTATTTCAAAAACAGAGGAAATATATACAGAAAGAATCTTAAAAAAAAAAACGAACAGACAATCTATTAATGGATCATAGATCTACCTGATTACTCTAAGTCACGAGTTCAGTGTCAACCCAATGTTGGAAAATAAAACAATACACATCTGACAATTCTATTTATGTTTTGTAAACTAACTTTTTCTTAAATCGCTTACCTTATCTTTCAACTCAACTAAATTTTTTGTTGGATCATGGAAGTAACAAACATAGGATTTTGCATGTTGCAAACAGAATAATCATTTTTAGCATATTTAATATATAGAATAATCATGTATAAACATTAATCAAGTAAATAGAACCGTTAGATGTGAATACTTTCATTAATTTATAAAAAGAACAAATTAGTGGTACAATCATTTGTCAGAATTATTATCTGAGAGATATTTATATATATAATATCAAAAAGGAAACTGATTATAAGCTTCCTTAAAACGTAGCAGTTTAATTGCCTTTATTAAAATAATGCTTAGCGCGTTGAACAAAAAAAATATCCTTCGGTGAATTTTTTATGGCAGAATTCTTAGCGGAATATGAGAATCTGTCTCTTAATTTTTAACTAAAAAAATTTAAAAGCGGTTTTTAAGAACCAATTTTTAACTTTTTTAGTTAAAAGTTAAAAGACGGGTTTTTATATTTCGCTAAAATCCTTACCGTAAGAACCCCCATTAGAGATGCTTTAACCTCTCCACTAGATCTCAGTTCTATTTAAAGTGAACTAAGGATGTGAAAGTGATGTCAAAAAATGCAAACATCAGGAATGATGATGAGTGTTGGTCCTAGAACTCTCTCTAACTATCACAAAGACCCTCTTTGTCATATAACTAAGCTTTCTCTTTTTCCTCGCCGTTTGCTTCAGAACCAAACTCTTTCTCGAAAACATACAAAACAAGATTCGTTCTATGTAACGGCTACTAGTGGTGATCTTGAGAGTACTCGTCCCTTGGCTCAGTTTACTCCCACTTTGCTAGGAGATCACGTCTTCTCTGTCCCCCTTGACGGTTCTGTAAGTAAATGAGATATGATAACTAAACTATGTTTGACATTGTGCATGTCTTATTATTACTCCCTCCGTTTCAGATTAAATGTCATTCTAGTGTAAAATTTTCGTTTCAAAATAAGTGTCGTTTTATAGGTAATTGTGTTTTTATTTTGAATTTATTGGTTGAAAAGTGGTTAGGTGTATAGATAATTGTGTTTTTATTTTGAAAATAAGTAAAATTAATTGTTTTCTTAATCTATGTGAAAAAACTTAGAATGACAACTAAATTAAAACGGAGGGAGTATATCTTTGTAGGAGTTCGATGCAATTGAACATGATATTGAATCGGTTATGAAGCCATACGTGCGAGACATGCTCATGTCTCCCTACACCTGTGACAAGGAGAAGATTCCTCTCATTCACTTGCTTATCAGTCTAGGGATCTCACATAATTTCGAAGAGGATTAATTGAAGAGATTCTAAACAAGTCTTTTGGGAAGTTAGAAGGCTTAATTGCCGAGGAATATGATCTGGAAACAATCTCTACTATGTTTGAGGTTTTCAGGTTATATGGTCACAAAATGTCTTGCGGTAAGAGCATCATCAACAATGAATGAGAAACCCATTTCAGTATCTCAAAACTTAATTAGTAATGATAAATTTAATATAAAAGTTAATAAAAAGCTATCTTTTAAAAGATAAAAAGGGCTAGACTAATAAAAGAGGACATATGTTTATGGTATCTTGCATTTTTTTGTTATATTTCTCCTAATCTTCTCTATCTCTCTTTTGACTTCTTTTTTCTATTTTTCGTTAATTGTTTAAAAACTCTGCAAAAGTATGATTATTTCATTTAGTATTATTTTGAATTAATTTATTCAGTCTCTAAAAAATAAGAGTGGCTATAGGGGTTGTTGAATGGTTGGTGCTATACCTTTAATTTTCTTGCTTTATAAAATAAACTGTAGATTTTATTGTTTTAGTTTTGATTGTTTTACTATAGATTTATTTTCAAAGTACTAAATAAAAGCTGAAGAAAATTTGAATTTAAAAGTTAAAACTTTTCATTTTCTAAATTTTTTGTTGTAACTTTAATTTTCAAAGGTAAAGCTTGATTGTTTTAGAAAAATATTCTAGAAATAAAAAATGGCTGTCCAAAGCATCTACATCACTTACAAATCAACCTCTATATCATACGAAAAAAATTCATTTCTCCTCTCTCGTTTCTATATCTGTATAATTACTTTTATTTTTTCTCATTTTTTATCAATTGTTTTGTGATGAGAATCTTGAAAAAACTCCCACTAATTGTGTGAGAATGCTAGACCTTAAATCAGTTATTTCAAACTTTAATTAATTTTTAAATCTAAGAAGTTAAGGAAGGGATCAAAGCACGGTTATATCCATTTCCTTGAATCACATCTATGGATACTTATTTTGGCTATATATTTCGGTTTCATTATAGACGTGTTCAAAAGATTCAGAGGGGAACATGATGGAAAGTTCAGGGAAGATCTAATTGGAGACGTTCGAGGAATTTTGCAGTTGTATCAAGCCTCCTTTCTCAAAACAAAAGATGAGGATATAATGGAGGAAGCGCAAAGTTTCACTAGGAATTACTTGGAGGCGGTGACTACTAGTACTCATCCACATCTCTCTAAGCATATACAAAACGCATTGTACATACCTCGATATCATTGCACGGAAATAGTAGTTGCAAGGGAATACATCTCTTTTTACGAACATGAAGAAGACCACGAGGAGAAGCTGCTTAAGTTTGCCAAACTTAATTTAAGATATTGCCAGCTGCATTACGCAAAAGAGCTCAAAGCTCTCACTAAGTAACACATCATTGTAGCCATTTCTCAATTTTTTTTTTGTTATATCGGGATCATGATCAAGATTTCATGTGATTTTTTTTTTTGCTTATTGTAGATGGTGGAAGGAGCTGGATCTTGCATCTAAACTACCTTTTAGTTTTCGGGACAGAACTGTGGAGATGTATTTTGGGATGATGGGTATATATTTCGAGCCAAGATATTCCCTTGCAAGAATTAGAGGCACTAAAATTTCCATGATCATGTCGGTTGTTGATGACATATATGATGCTTATGGCACACTTCCGGAAGTTATAAGTTTCACTGATGCTTTGCAAAGGTATACGATTATTCGCATTGGTGAATCTCTCATAAAAATTTCTCACCAATTATATTAATATTTAATTAGGAAATTAACTCATGTGAATGATAGAATCTAGCATTAGTTTCTCAAATTTTTAAAGAGATTCTTCAATTTAGATATTGATATAAATTGGTAAAAGACTATGGTGAGAAACTCACCAATGCAGATGCCCTAATCATTTTTACTGTTATCTAAGCTCTCTCTAGATAGTCATCGAGCCATATATAGAGCTAATGGTTAGGACATGTTTATTAGAGGTTCTTAGAATGGGGTTCTTAATTCATGATTTGATATTTTTTTATTTTTTTGGTTAAGAACCGGTTCTTAAATAAAAAATTTTAAAAATAATTTTTAATTTTTCTTAGTGAAAGTTAAGAAACGGTTTTTATATTATGTTAAGAACCTCATCTTAAGAACATTGCAATAAACATGTCCTAAGGTGGAATATTGGAGACATTGAAGATCTACCAAGCTATATGCAAATTATCTTCCGTAATTTGTGGGAAACTTTGAAAGACATCGAACATGAAATGAGTTCGCTAGGAAGACCTGGCGGTGTGCAACCGACTATAGATGAGGTACGTAAGTGATATTAATTAAAGAAAACAGTATGGTACGGTGTGTATAATATATAAAAACAGTATGGTGTATTTATATTGGAAAAAAAAACATAGATAAAGAGTCTGACCAAGGAAGGGTATCTAGAGATAGCAAAATGGGCACGCGCAGGTCACGTGCCAAGCTTTGAGGAGTACATGGATGTTGGAATCGTCTCAGGTGCAATGGATGACGTGGTAGTCTACAGCTTTCTAGGGATGGAAGATAATGTACGAGTGGTTTGCCTCTAGACCAAAAGTCATCTTATCTTTCAATGTTGTGTTTCGTCTGGTTAACGACATAGCTACGTTTGAGGAAGAGTTGGAGAGAGGAGAGGTGGCAAATGGAGTCAACTGTTACATGAAGCAGCATGGTGTCAGTCAAGAAGAAGCGGTTATAGAATTGAAGAAGATGATTAAGGATCAACATGAGATAATGATGGAAGAGTTCTTTAAAGAAGCATCATCCTCTAATGTACCACGTCAGATTCTAGTGCGAGTCTTCAATACTGCACGTGTGATCAAATTGTTCTACAAGGAGGGTGATGGATTTGGCCATCCTAATGAAAACCTCAAAGCCTACTTTACTTCTTTGTTTTTATAAAGTTCGCATACACGTAATCTTTTGATTATCATGGATCTTGTGTTGTGATCATCTCTCTATATTTTCAAGTTGCGTGTTTAGTTATGCGTGTTTGAATGCTATTTTTACAAAACTAGACTTTTTGATGTTATCAGTGATAAGTTTGTATGTTTGAAAAAATATATATAAAGATGAAGATAAAGATGAAGGACCACTGAAGAGGAGTCAGATTCTTCTTGGCACATAGTTCCAAATAACTATAAGAACCGATACTAATCATGGTGAAAAGGTTTCACCTGTTGTGACAAATGCAGTAATGATCTAGTTCACTTAATTTTTTTTTTTAAAAAGGTTTCTATATGAAGAGATGATGCTACTGCAGCCAACAGAGAATAACAGCAGCTTCTAAAAAGGGTAACAGATTTATGTGTGGTTCCCATTACTTGTGTTGGTAATAAAAACAGAGAATAGATTTTGACAAATAAAAAAATAGGCAAATAATGGAGATGCGGGGTATCGATCCCCGTACCTCTCGCATGCTAAGCGAGCGCTCTACCATCTGAGCTACATCCCCATTTGAAACAAGTGAAAGTAGATAAATATTTAATTATTTACAATAGCTCACCCCCCAAAACCCTAATGGCCAGTCTTTATCTCTGAATATAAAAGGATGACACCCCTGATACTCTGTTTCTTCATCTTAGTTTCTTTTCTTTCTGGTTTCAAATTCTATTAGGGATGAGTACCTTATTTCTAGGCTTATTTGTCAAATCAAATAATTTACTCTCTCTTGAGTGAAGACTCCTTCTCTGAC
>CAKOAT010323044.1:0-19229 GCA_932364175.1 Eruca vesicaria subsp. sativa
CCAGTGTGAGCTTGTTCTGGAGATGCTCCAGCGAAAGGTGGAATGTAATCACTGAATCCCATCAGTTCAGCTGAAAAAACATAAACCAAACTCATTACACAAGATAATACACACAAGAAAACAAATTACACAATAAATTTTAAAATCCTGTAGAAAACTGATTCTCGAATACATTACATACAAAATTTTATGTATCTACCAAAATAGTCTATTATTCAGCGGTTGTGACTATTCTGCATATTATCATTATCTAGTTATAATATTTCCGTTTCTAATTATACACCATCATTTTGTATTATTCGTTAAACACATCAGCTAAAAACACACCTCTATTCGAATCTATTAGTTAGACACAGAAAACTTTGTGACTAAAAAACTTGTAATTTTGGCAATTTCTATGAGGGGTTTCATCGACAACATATTGGCAAAGAAATAAACCAGGCCAAGGACTAACCAATAAAGTCAGGAATATTACGGCCATTGCTGAACCGGCCGGTAGGACCTCTAGCAAAATCAATACCATAAGGTGAATAGTTAACTTTGACGGAGGTATTCAAGTCATTGTTGTTACCGTTGTCGAAGACTGAATCTCCGAAAACAAAATAGCAAGGCACTAGCTGTGCACGAGCCCCCTCGGCCATTGCAAGCGCCATAGCTGCAGTAACCCATAAAAATGCCTTGAAAATTCCCCCGGCCATTTTTGAAAAGCAAATACTAGAAAACTGAAAAAGGCAACGTTGAAGAAAAGAGAAAAGTCTCTATATATAAGCATACATAGGGAGGGACGGGCATACTTAAAATTATATTTCAAGTCTATTCAGCAGAAGAGATAGGGTGTTCTTTGACAAATAAAAATAATCGAGGGATGTTACTTAATATACTTCTAAAAGTAAGTTTAGTAGTCAATCTGTATGTGAGATATTTTTTTTATTTGGAAAAATCTTTTCAATAGTCAACTTGTCCGTGTGTAATGAGAAAAATACAAGTTATCTGAAAAAGAAAAACCCTAGTTATATTTTTTTTCTGAAAAAAGTTTAAAACTATAGTTATGTTTTAGAATAATATTTAATAATTATTTTTTCAATTAGGTTTGATGCGTATTTTTGTCGTCGTAGTGCTTTAATTTATTTAAATGTATGTGTAGATCACATCTTAACAGAAAAGAAAGATTTATTTTGCAAAGTCGACGCATTGGACATTTGGCCATGTTAGTTAATTATTTTGAGAGCAATTCTGCAATGAGCTGGAAGTAGTTTTTTTTTATTTGTATAAAGTTCACACACGTCATGAATCCCATAAAACTAGGGATTTAGTTACATTGTTTTTTTCTATTTGCCAAGAAACGACAAACACTTGATTATGGTTAAGACGTGAAGGCAAGATAGTCATCCCAACTGAAAAATGAAATTCATAAGATGTAGTTGTTACCTTTCTTGTAATAGAGAATATGATGAATATATTATAAAAAGGAGGAAGCAAATAAGTATCATGATGGTCCTTCTCCAATAGAGATTGAGATAGTATCTTTTGGATATTCTGAATTCCTACCGGTTAAATTAATGCATCATGAATCGATAATAGTAGTATTAATGGTTTAGGGTGAAATCTTAAAGATCAAATGAGTTTTAAATATTTTGGATTATGGACATATAGTAGGAATCTCTCAGCTTTACATGCTCAGATAGAAAATTTAGTTTGGACAGCTTCATGCATGAAAAGAGGATAACTTCAATACGATCCGAAACAAATTATTCGGATCTATTGGACATGACTACAAACTGGGTGGTAGCCGAATTTCACAAAAGAAATCAAAATGTTCCAAAAATTAAAAGAGAATTTTGAAGATGTGAGTTATCTCATATTCTTTGGAGTAAGAATGGTCGAGCGAACACGTTAGAAGAAAGTAAAGACCAAAAATTATATTTTTTCCATATAAATCAAACCTAATTTGACGGAGATGTTGATATATACATGTGGCGAACTGGTTCAGTTTCTTTAAAATCGGATCCATCTAACTTTTAATTATAAAAAAAATCTAAGTACAATTGAAATTTTGTAAATTAATATTCAATAAATTATTAAACATTATAAATTAATAATTTTCTACGGTTTCATGTTGGACAAATTCAAAATATAATAAAATATATCAATAAAATCATAAAATAATATTTTTTTGAAAACACTATAGAAATATATGATCCCATTAAAATGATAAATTAATAATTAATATGTATACATATTTTATATAAATATAAACTTATCATTACATTATTTATTTTATATTCACAATAAAATTATCTTTATATTTAGTAAAATTATATCTAAAACCACATTTAAATTTTATGAAGTATTTTATATACACCAAATAATATAATAAATCAATATAAATGTCAATTTCAAAAAAATATTACGAAACCTAGCCAGTAAAATTATAGAGTTACACAATATATAACACTAAAATGTATATCATATATTTGTAATATTTTCAATAATATCAAAGTTATAAATTTATAAAATGAAAAGTTATCCCGAAAGAAGCACTACTGCCTTTTATGTACCCCTCTAACTCAAAGCCATCGTCATCATTGTTTGAACACACTGGTTAATCATACTCGTCTAACTCTTCATCAACAAAACCAGCCACATACTTTTCTATTCTTGCTTCTTCAGCATATTGACGTTTATGTCTTTTGGTCTCATCTCTATGACTCTCATCTTCCTCAGTCTCATCTCTCATATTCCTACCTCTGGAAAACTCTGCTCTCTTTGTCTCAGGCTCAAAAAATATATCAATTGCATCCGTCCACACTGCACACATCTTCTTGACAATTGCCTTTCTTCAACTTCTCCATTTGAGACCTTAAACCACACTATCTGACCATATATATGCATGACTTACCGGAAGCTGGTTCATTAGCTCTGAAATATCCGACTCGGACAAGCCTCAGTAAGAACCAGAGCTACTCGGTGCATCCACATTAGAATTGTAAAACCATATTAACAATCCCCAAATTCACAAAAATAAAACATGAGGGTTGATATACCTCATCATCCAGACTCGAGATTCACAACCAACAACCCCAAAGCGACCTTACGAAGGCTATGAGACATCCTTTGTTCTTTAATTTGAGTCATTGTCTTCTCTAAACCTAGCTCGCAAAATCTCACTTTTGCTCAACTGCTCTTTGTTTTGTTGAAGAACACTAATAGAAAAATATATCCAATTCTTTTGTTACAAAAAAAGTAGTATATCCAATTCTTTGTGTAATGTTGGGTGACAAAATGACGTCCTTTTAAGGCATATAATTTTAAACAGTAAAATAAATTGTTCAGATTTAAAAAAAAAACTGAACCAATTTAGCCATGTGTTATATGTCAGCAACCAAAACAAGTAAACAAAAATCAAATCCGTTTAGTTACATGAAGGGGAGGGGGGGGGGGTTTGCTCGACTCAAAATTTTGTGGATGAAAAAAAATAGAAGATTAAAGTCAATATTGGAATAAGCCATCAACAAAAAACACATACTCATGACGTTTCTGCAAACTAAATTGGATCTCTAAATCCATATGTACGTTGAAGATCGGTTGTTTGTGAACACTGTGTGTTAGTCTTATGTTGGGCTGTCCGTTCTTAAATTTATCGTTCATGTAGTCTTATGCATTGATTGTATCAACTATATATATAGATGTTTTATTGACAACAATCAAAATACTAATTAGTTTTCTAAAAGTGATGCATAACATATCTCCTTTTGCTCTTATGCTTTGGGGATATAAATATCGTTTAGTATTCATAGCACACACCAAATTTTCATCTTATTTAATTTATTAGAATGTTCATATTAAATATTTTTTAGATAAAATATTTTGCACTATGGAATAAGAAAATCAAACCTAGGAATCTAAGGATGCATAAACCTGGTTTTACCATATGAGCTAACACAAATTTGATGATTTTGCAAGAAAAGATGTGATAAAATGATCATGTTAAATGTTATGTGCATGTTTAAATAAAACAAATAAAGTTAATTGATTCATATACTAAAACCATATTTAAGAATTTTGCTATAACCCTATACATAAAGTATGTTATGTCCAATAATTTTCTATTACATCATAATTATATCTCACATAAGTGTTACAAACAAAAACTATATCTCACATGTGAGTTTTAAGGATACTGTTAAAATTGAAATAACACCAACTCACTTAATTAATTCCAACAAGTATCATTTACAGTAAATGTGTCTACAAATTAATAATTTTAGGACTTATAAACTTTTTATTATTTATATCGATAATAATATCTTTATTCAAAAAATTTAGAATTTATTTATTTATATGTCTTTATACTATGTTATTTACGTATTTAAATATATGCTAATATTTTATACAAGTGTTATTTTATTTTTACTAAAGGCTGTAAGTTGGGACAATTTGATCAATGTTTTAGATGTTATCAATTATGCAGTTTCGGCTTAGAATATTGATGTTCATCAAGAGAAAATATCAAAAAAAAAATCGGCACAACAAATTTTATTCAGAAGATGTCATATCAAAAAATTTGGAAGAATAATCAAGCGACACTAATGAATTTGATTAATAATATTAACTATCAGAATCAAATGGATGATGTCAATATATATTCAACTATCCAAGCGAAAGGGATTGTCATCGATTGCCCCCCTGAACAATCGAAACCAAAGATTTGTACATCCAGACTTCTTGCCTCATCAATTGTTCATCTAAACAAATAATTTGATCAATTTTCCACAATTTCGGTCAATTAGACCAAATCACGTTTTAAAACATAAAACGCGTTTACAAAAACTGATTACCCAATATCCAGCCCGATTAACACTAAACCCGACCCTAATACTCCAACCCGAATTCCCATTTAATTTAAAACTATCACGTTCTCTTCGTCTCTCTTAAAAATTAGGGTTCATCTAAGATTTGGGGAAATTAATATTGCTACCATGGACAAGAGTATAAGTGCATCAGAAATAGCAAAATCGGGGTAAGTTTTCAATTCTTCTCTCAATTTCCATTGTTCTATTGTTTATTCATAGTCGTTTCTGGGCATATCACAGGTTCGTGTTCAAGGCGAAACAAAGGACTTCGTGGTGTTCCAACTCACTGCTGGTGTAGAGAAGGGGTTGGTACATTTGTTTAGAAGATACATAGGAATCCTTTTCGGAGATTCTATCGTTGTAAAATATTGATCCAGGTATGTGTAACCCATCGAAAAAAATATACAGTATGTTGTTGGCTTGAGTTATGTTAGATTTTTGTTGCAGAGAAAGTGGGAAGATCATCGCTTCCAGTGGGTTGATGAAGCTTTAGCTGAAAAGATATCTTTGGTTGAAGAAAGACAACGAGAAGTAGATGAAGCTTTAGCTAAAGAGATTTGTTTGGTTGAAGAAAGACAAATAGCAGTTGAAGAAGAATTAGTAGATATGAGGAAGACTGAGAAAAGTGAAAATGATGTGGCTTTGCAGAACAATGGGTGTCTAAGTGTCTTTGGATGGCTTTGTTGTAAACTTTGGTAATTGTTGTTGTTGTTTGTCATTTTGTTTTGGTATGTTGAACACCGTAAGTGAAAATGATGTTGCTTGTCATTGTTGTTTTGGTGTATGTTGAACACCTTAAGTGTGTAAGTGTAAACGATTTGTGTGAGGAGGACCTTTTATCACATTTGTTTCATCTTAAGACAATACCATCATCAAGAGCATGAACAAACAAGAAAATTTTAAATAAGAAAATAACCAACATTCATAACATATGTTCTAGATAAAACCTTGAAAACAAACACAAAAGAGTACCAAAACCGTGAAAACAAACACAAGAGGAGTACTAAAACCGTGAAATAGGCAAACACAAAAGAGTAGTACCTAAACCGTGAAAGAGGCAAACACAATAGCAAACACAAAAGAGGCTTCAGTCTTCATCTTCTACGGGTCCAGAAGAGTTCCAACTTCGGATTATGTCTTCATCTTCTTCTTTGGGTTGAGTTTGCATGAAGCTGCATTGTGTTCAGTTTCCCCACATATGGAACAATGCATTATGTGGCCTTGCCTTTCAAGCGTTTCTTCTTGTTTCCTCTTTTTTGGTGATGCATGTTTACCTTTTCTTTTGGGATAACTCTTTTTCCTATTATTTTTCTTCCTACCAGGAAGTGCAGGCTCTGGTGGCTCTACCATTAACTTGTATTTTCCCTTTTTCATCCAAAATCGTGGTCCTCTAACTATGTTGATAGAATCATTGTACGTCATTTGCCACAGATGATCGACCACAAGTGAACTTTCTCTTTGTCGATGTCGTGAACCCTAACCCCCAATTTTATTTAACCAGAAAAAGAGGAGATCTCGGGTTGATAACATATCGGGTATAAGACTCGGGTTAAGATTTAATCGGGTTAATTATTGGGCAATCAAATTTTTAATCGCTAAACACGATTTAGCTAATTTGTTTTAAATTTTAGAAAATTGATTAAATTGTTTGTTTAGGGGAACAATTGATGAGGCAAAAAGTTTGGGTGTACAAATCGTTGGTATCGATTGTTCAGGGGGCTAATCCCACCCAAACGAAAGTCATACATGTTTAGAAGTTCAGCGCTTATAAAAAATTGTGACTATTGTCCTCAATGCTGATTATGAAGTTGCAGATGATAATATGGAATCTTTGGTAGTAACTACATATCAGGAAGTGCTTATCGATTCTAGAACTCTTCAAAATTTTTGGATATAAACCGAGAAGACAATACTCTGAAATGTTAATTCGACAAAGAAAATTATTGATGAACTGTGGAGAGAATTGAACTTTAAGAAAAAGAAATATTAACTCATATTTTACTAAGTTATCTTAATTATATATATGTCTAAATTATACTTCGATTTTTTATATACATAGATATATAACTATTAATATATGTTATTATTAGGATATCCTATATTTGCATAGGACTTCTACAAAAATTTTATTGCCATTTTATTGAATTTTGTTAATTTTCAATGATCTGACATGGAACTGAGAAAAGATATTATTTTATAGCGCTTATTAATTTAGCAAATATTTGTACTGTAAACTTTAATTTTCGGTATAGTTATCTTAGCATTAATTCATTTTTTCATAATTTATACAATATCATTCCTACACATGTCGGATAATTTTTTTTTTCTTTAGTCGAGTAAGTATGATTGTAAAGCAAATACATCCGACTGAATTTCGATGATGAGCTTCACCCGGTATCTCGACTGCAGCGTGTAATTTTGGAACATCCACGGGTGTAGTTGTTGGCGGGCTTACCGATCGTATGAAGAGAGTTTGGAGGATTGCATCCTGGAGGAGGATTAGGACCTGAGCACGGATTAGTCACACCGCCACCTACGTAGGTCCTACCTTTCACTGACACTGTAATAACAAGGGAAAAAATTACTAGCAAGCATATCGCCCACGTCTTCATATTTAAAAAAACTTATCGGGATATTATTGTTTATGTTTCTTTTTGTTGCTTTTGTTTGTTGTGAAGATGGGCTGGAACAACATTTATACGCAGTAGGATTGCCTTTCTCATAAATTCATGATCATCTCAATCAGCCAAAAACTACAAACAAGTTTGGAATGGTCAAATATTATCATTAATATTGGTAAATAATCCATCAGTTTATAGTCAAGGATCTGCTTAACGTTTTCATTTGACTAAGAAATCTAAACTGCATTCAAATATTTAATAGAATAGTTTTTTTATCAAGATTTAATTGACTAGTTTATATATTTTTTACTTTTATTTAACAAACTATATAAATATATATAAAGACCAAGATAAGTTAAAAATACTAAAATATCATCTGATAAGAAGTATTAGAATATTTACTACAAGATAATATATATACTTATATTTTCAATAAAAAAATTGTAATTTTAGGATTAATCTTATTTAAGATATATATATATATATATATATATGAATTTAAAAATGGAAAATAAAAAAAAATAAATTGATTAATTAATCACTTATATTGTATATCTTAAATTAAATATTAGTTTTACATTTATCTTTCAATAATAAGATACAACTAAATTTTTACATACTCTTTTCAAAGGCCAGAAATATTATAGTTAATTAAATAGAAAAAGAATTTGTTTTTAGTTTCAGTTTATATTTATTAAACCGGTTTGGATTGTGTTATATATACATTTACGTTTCTTTAGCTAATTTTGATGGGTCCTCAAATATAACATACTCAGTTTTTTGAACTTTTATAACTTATGTAATACTATATTCTAAAAAAATAACTGTTCACATTGATTTTTAAAAGTAAAAAACGAAAATCTATCCTATAAATTTAGAGTTTTGCTTTCTGTAGAAAATCATAATAGGGTCATTTGATTAATTATTTAATATGATATATTTGATTATTTACATTAATAAATCAAATGTATAAAAAAACAGTTTTTTTGAGTTATAACAAAGTCCGTTGAGAACACATTTCTATGAATTAATATTAATTAAATTTTAAATACTTTTATACAATAATGCCATAACTAATTTCGTAAGTATTAATATAATATTGTTTTTTGGACAAAAATTAATATAATATTTTTATGAATTAATATTATTTAAAAAATTTTAAAACAAAATAAATATTCTATGCCATTTTAATAAATTATGTAGTTTTCAAAGAAATTATTGCCCAAATATAAAATTTTGAAAATGAATATTCTAAATTCAGAAGAAAATATTCCAAATTTTCTAAAAAGATAAAAACATATATGCTAAAGTGTATTTTTGTAATGGAAAATGAAAAACAATACTATTGTAAAATCTAAAGTAGTATAATATTTCAAAATCTTAATTTAATAGAAAAAAACAGAGAACTTAATACGGTAATACCATTACATCACAAATATCTTGTATTGATAAAACTAGTTGCATATTCCCCGCGCAAGCGCGGAGCCGGGATCATTATGTTTGCGTGTATTTTTTTCGATTGTTAGTTTAGTGGATTCTTCTAATGACACCAATTAATAATGAAATGGAAAATTTCATGTTTTTATATCGTATGTCAAAACTTGATATAATTCTATATTTATAGTATTTATATTTGTATTAAACGATTTATCAATATGAAAATAACCTTAATTAAGTTAATATTCGTTGTTTAAGTTTCATTAGATAAGTTTTTATATATGGTTTTTTTGTAAGTTTCGGTTTTGTTCATAAATGATGTGGCATTTTCATCTACGGAGTCATCGACTGTGGGAATTCATTCGCCGAAATCTGGAGTCGGTGGTGAGAAATGTGTTCAATGAAATTATAGTAGTTATTAAAATGTAAGAGAAATTACATATTCATTTAATAAATAACTTACTTAAATTTTGTTGTTTATTTTATTTTATTTCACATACAATTTTTTTTGAAAAATATTAGGAATGTGCTAAATGTTATTTATATGCGAAGTAAGGTTTATAGGAATAGTTAGGCTATAATATAGTTTTTAGTGTGTAAAAGTAGGTGTATTTTTTTTGCTGTAAATAGTTTTTATATCGTAGATCAAAACTTGATATAATTCTATATTTATAGTATTTATATTTGTATTAAACGATTTATCAATTTGAAAATAACCTTAATTAAGTTNGTTTATAGGAATAGTTAGGCTATAATATAGTTTTTAGTGTGTAAAAGTAGGTGTATTTTTTTTGCTGTAAATAGTTTTTATATCGTAGATCAAAACTTGATATAATTCTATATTTATAGTATTTATATTTGTATTAAACGATTTATCAATTTGAAAATAACCTTAATTAAGTTAATATTCGTTGTTTAAGTTTCATTAGATAGGCTTTTATATATAGTTTTTTGTAAGTTTGAGTTTTGTTCATAAATGATGTGGCATTTTTATCTACGGCGTCATCGACTGTGGGAATCCATTCGTCGGAGTCTGGAATCGGTGGTGAGAAATGTTTTCAAGGAAATTATAGTAGTTATTAAAACGTAAGAGAAATTATATATTCATTTAATAATAACGAAAATAATTAATTTTTGTTGTTTTATTTTATTTTATCTCACATACAAATTTTTTGAAAATATATATTAGGAAATATATGCAATGATTTAACTTTTTGAACTCCTAATCTATATTATTCAACCCTCATTAAGCCATCCACGTATGCACCCGCGTGGAATTCACTTTTTTTTTGTTTTTTTTTGTCTGTTTGTTTTTGGATTTATTTTTTATTATTTTTGGGTTGAGCTATATTATAATAGGATAGTTTTAACCGCGTAGGCAACCACGTGAGACTTGTTTTTTTTGTTTTTTGTTTTTTGTTTTATTATTCGTTTTTGATTCATTTTTAACTATTTTGGGTTTGAACTTATTAAGGTTTAGGGTTTATACAACTATTTTGATCTTTAAAACAATAAGCCCAAAAAAAAAAACATAAGAACCTTATAAACAAAAAGCCCATATGATAATAACCTAAATAAAAAAAAAATCAAAAATACATGATAGCTGCGTGGTTTGAACCCACAATCTTGCATACTTAATTAGACACCTTATACAACTTGGCTAAAGTGTATTTCATTGTATGTAACCATCTTACCAAGACTATGTTTGTTTAAAAAATATTTTTATGATGATGACATTAATTGGTTTATTTATGAGAGCAGTGAGAATTGAACCCATGTCCTTGGAGACCAAACATGGGGTCTTAGACCACTTGACTAAACTGATATTCTTTGTTTGTAGCCATTTTAAAACAACTATCTATTTTAATATAAAAATGTGGGACCCACAATCTGCCTATGTGGACACCTTAAGGAGCCTTTAAACTGAATCATTATAATATAGATTACTAATATAATATCATAGATGCTATTATATATAAAATTTATCAAAATAATATGGGCAAATTAATTATATAGAAAAATATATTTATTCATGAGATCCAGCAAAATACTGAAAGAATAAAGGGAAAATTGCCAAATATGACTCAAAATTTGATTTGAAATGCAAAAGTAAACCTAAACTTGAATCAAATGCAAAAGTAACTTAAAAGGCTATTGAAATTACAACCAACCCCTAGCGAACAAACAAAAAAAATATTTTCTTTTTACGTTTCTAGCCCTCACAAGTCGTCTGCCCAGACGACTTTCAACTAAGTCGTCCAGACTACTTAACTGAAAGTCGTCTAGGACAGTTTTTCTTAAAAATAATTTAAAATTGTGTAATAAATATTTTGATAAATGAAAAATTGAAATCATGTAATTGACACTAGTTTTAAGAGATATAAATTAAGATAGAACAAAATTTAATTATTTTTAACATAGATGAGTGAAAGTAGTGAGTGATGATATTCTTTGGTTTAGGGGTTGCCAACATATGTTGTACTATTGTATGTGTTTCTTAGGGTTAGATTTACGAAAGCATAAATGTTTTTTTGAAAAATGAAAAATTTACCTAAGTGTGTTTATTTCTGTGTATAGTAAACACTATTTAAGTATAATTTGATTTTATAACGTGGTTAGTTAGTTAATTTAGTCAATTTAGTTTAGGGTTTAGGGTTTAGGGTCTGGACGACTTATAATTAAGTCGTCTGGTAAATATATTAATAAGGCAGACGACTTAGTCGGATGTATAATATCAACAGACGACTTAATTATAAGTCGTCCAAACCGGATTTTACCAAATTACTTTTAAACCTAAACATATTTTTTACCAGACATATATAAGATTATTATTTTTTACTCACTTTTCGCGAAATTCAGAAAACCCTAACGCCGTTTCTCTCAAAGGTGATTTCAAAGGCGATTTCGATCCGATAGAAGACCGAGGTAAATCGAAGGCTTCTCTTGCAGATTTATGGGTTTTTATTAGGATGGATGTTGTTTTCCTTTACTTTTACCGTTTGTTTTTGCGTTTTCAACGATTTCGGGAAATTTTGGTTTGAAATTAGGGTTTCAAAAATTGGGGATTTCAATCGATTTGTTGTTTAGTTAGGTTGGATGTTGTTTTCCTCTCATTTTACGGTTACGATTTGTGATTTCAAGCAATTTGTGGATATTTTCATTTCAAATTAGAGTTTCAAAGATTGGGGATTTCAATCGATTTGTGGTCTAGTTAGGTTGGATGTTGTTCTCCTCTCATTCGCCTGGTCAGCTTTGAAATGTTCTACTGGAAGTCCTGGTAGACTTATAATTAAGTCGTCTGGAAAGTCTTCCAGGTGAACGACCCAGACGACTTAATATAAGTCTTCCAGACTTAGAATTAAAATGTTTCCATTTCGTTTCTTGTTTGCGGATGGCGAATCAGCATGAACCTCACTTCTTGAAGCCTCTGCTTCCTGGTTTCTACAGTGGCTTGGTATACACACGCTCTCTATTTCTCCTCTGTTTATTTCCTTTGCTTAACTTCTCCTTTGTTGACTTGTATACAATATCACTTGCCTTCTACTCAAAACACATACAAGGCAAGCCGAACCAAGGAAAATGGACACTACGATCGGACGCTTCATACGAAACTTGGGAAGTTATACAAGAAGGAAGAAGACTCACCGATGGTTGGAAAGCCTTCGCCCAAGCACACTCCCTTTGCATCAGTGACATTGTCGTGTTCAAAAAGGAAGGATACATGGTATTTCATGTGACTCCTTTCGGTCCTAGTTTTACTGAGATTCAGTATACACCTCCTCAAGGGGATGATTATGCGGATGGTGCCTCAACTTCCTCGTCTCTTCCTAAATGATGCATGTTTGTCTTGCTATTGTCTTATTGTAATATGCTTCTAGTGGACTTGTAATGGATGACTTCTATGTTGTTCTTCCCTTGTTTCAAAATGTTATTAAACCTATGACTTGTAATGGATGATCAACTATTATAACTACAACTCCTTTGTCCTCTATGTACATCCGACTAACACAAATTCTAACACAAATTCTTAAAACATACTCATAAAACCTGGACGACTTAGTAGACGACTAATATTTAAGTCGTCTGGAAAGTCATCCAGCCGGAAGATTTGTCAGACGACTTAATTATTAGTCGTCTAACCCCCGTAAGTATTCTACTCAGATGACTTCAACTAAGTCATCTGGACGACTTAGTTGAAAGTCGTCTGGTATAGTTATTCTTAAAAATAATTTAAAAAATATTTAGATAAGTGAAAAATTGAAATCATGTAATTAACACCAGTTATAACGTGGTTAGTTAGTTAATTAAGTCGATTTAGTTTAGGGTTTAGGGTTTGGACGACTTATATTTAAGTCGTCTGGTAAATATATTTAATAAGGCAGACGACTTAGTCGGATGTATAGTATCAATAGACGACTTAATTATAAACCGTCCAAACCGGATTATACCGAATTACTTTTAGACCTAACCGGAGTTTTTACCGGACATATATAAGATGATTTTTTTTTACTCATTTTTCGCGAAATTCAGAAAACCCTAACGCCGTTTCTCTCAAAGGTGATTTCAAAGGCGATTTCGATCTGATAGAAGACCAAGGTAAATCGAAGGCCTCTCTTGTAGATTTATGGGTTTTTATTAGGATGGATGTTGTTTTCCCTTACTTTTACCGTTTGTTTTTGCGTTTTCAACGATTTCGAGAAATTTTGGTTTGAAATTAGGGTTTCAAAAATTGGGGATTTCAATCGATTTGTTGTTTAGTTAGGTTGGATGTTGTTTTCCTCTCATTTTACGGTTACGATTTGTGATTTCAAGCAATTTGTGGATATTTTCATTTCAAATTTGGATTTCAAAGATTGGAGATTTCAATCGATTTGTTGTTTAGTTAGGTTGGATGTTGTTTTCCTCTCATTTTACGGTTACCGTCGTTCTCATCGTGCTTCTTTTTCACGTCTATTTTTATGCAGTTCTATAACCGCTATGTCGAAGGCGACTACATCTTCTCCGAAATTTCAAGTCAGCTTTCAAATGTTCAACTGGAAGTCTTGGTAGACTTATAATTAAGTCGTCGGGAAAGTCTTCCACCTGGAAGACTTACCAGACGACTTTATATAAGTCTTTCGACTGGAAGACTTGACAGACGACTTAATTATAAGTCGTCTGGAAAGTCTTCCAAGACTTATAATTAAAGTGTTATACTGGATGGTTGTGTGTTTGAGATTGTTTTATTTGATTTTTTTACAGAAAAGAAAGGATATTCCTGAACTCCCCCGTAGGATACATACACTAGAGCAAGAGCCTGATGCAGTGCATAGCATTTTGTATCATCCGTGTACGAGGTTGTATACTACTCTAAGGGATGCTCTTAATGATGAAGAATATGAAGAGCTCAAGGAGTCTAAGTTGGGAGTTTTCATCAAGTTCCAAGAGCTGAAATTTGAATGGGCTTCAAGGCTGGTTCACTTCATGCTCTGTTTCCAGCTCGACATAAAGAAGAAGTATGAGCTGTGGAGTCTTGTTGGTCCAGAACCTGTGAGGTTTTCACTGTTCGAGTTTGAATACCTCACTGGTCTAAACTGCGAGTACATTAAGGACCTTGAGAGACCAAACTGTCCTGTTACAAAGGAGTTGGTTGCTTTCTGGGAGTTGTTGGGAGTTAATGTCGAAGCTGGGCCAACTACTGATCAGATAATAGATGCATTTGAGAGATGCGAAAGGTGGTCTCCGGATGATCGCAAGCGGCTCGGGTACCTTTCCATCTTGGCTGGATACATTGAAGGGAGGAAGTTTTCAACCCCTACACGGGCTATTCTGGCTAGGCTAGTGATGGATCTAGAACGGTTTGAGAATTATCCATGGACGAGAGTCGCGTTTAAAGTGTTGATGGACTCTGTGAAGGGCAAAGATATAACTGGTTGTTACACCATTGATGGTCATCCCATACAAAACAGTCTGTCTCCACCGATACTAGCTTACAAGGGTGGCAAAGGACGAAGATGGTTTAAAGATGCCATTAAAAGACAGGTATTTACTTTGCTCTAGAAGCAGACGACTTATGATTAAGTCGTCTGGAAAGTCTTCCAGCTGGACGACTTAGAAGATGACTTAAAAATAAGTCGTCTGAAAAGTCTTCCGGCTGGATGACTTAGTAGAGGACTTATCATTAAGTCTTCTGGGAAGACTACCCAGTTGACTTAATAATAAGTAGTCTACTAAGTCATCCAGCTGGACGACTTTTTTTTAAGTCGTCTGCTAAGTCGTCCAGTTGGACGACTTTCTAGACGACTTAATCATAAGTTTTTCTGCGAATTCTTTTCTTTCCATCTTTCTTAATCCGTCAAATATCTAAGTTTATATATTCTATTTACTGTAGACTCGTGTTATGAACTTTGTTGAGAAGGTTATTGCTGAAATGTTTCCAAAATGGGACTCTGATGCTGATGATCCGGACGCGGAGAACATAATCAAACTCATGTACATAAAGAAACCATGGAAGTGGACCATGGATTGCTGGGAAGTCACCGGTACTTGGGTCAATACAAGGCCGGTAGCAAA
Organism: Eruca vesicaria subsp. sativa; assembly: GCA_932364175.1. Taxonomy (NCBI): domain Eukaryota; kingdom Viridiplantae; phylum Streptophyta; class Magnoliopsida; order Brassicales; family Brassicaceae; genus Eruca; species Eruca vesicaria. The sequence goes on from CAKOAT010323044.1 coordinate 15,464, forward strand.
TAAAGGGAAGAAAGCGATAGTTCTGGTGAAGGAAGAGAGTCCAAGACCTCTTAAGAAAGCTTGTACAGAGCGTATAGAAGATCTACCTGTAGAGGTAGATGACGAGGGAGAGGAAGATGCAGAGGAAGAGGCTGAGGTCAGGCCGAATGTTGGTGGGCTGACCAAAGAGGATATTGAAAGAATCGTGAAGGATTCTTTGAAAGATTCTTTGAAAGATGTACTCGATGCCTTGAGTCAAGGGTTTGGGACGTGCCTTACGGAGATCAAGTATCTATCTAAAACGGTGCAAGCTGTGGAGAAGATCGTTGGTGTCACCAGAAAAGGAAAACGGGCATCATCTAAAACTGAAGGTCAGATGCAAGAACAAAAAAGGGTCAAACTGAAGGAGATCTAACTGGGGGGGGGGATGTGAAAGTTTTTTTGGGTCGAACGCGGAAAAGAAGAGCATGCCGAAGGGGGGTAAAGCAGCATATTTGTCCGCAGGTACTACTTCCTCGAAAGAGCTGAGTGTAGTTCCGATCCCGGAAAAACCTCCAAAACCGAGCCCGGAAAAACCTCCAGAACCGAGACCGGAAAAAGCTCCATCCAACCTTCCATCCAGCCTGGCTCCAGAACCAAGCTTCGAAATCTTGGATAAACAGAAACCCACTGTTTCGGATCTAGTGAATGACCAAACTAGATATCTGGAAAAGAGGGAAGTCGCTTTGTCCAAGATTAAACGTGTAGAGAGTGAGCGACCAAGGAATCTTGCTGCCTCGCAACAATCTCCTTATACAACAAACATCACGGCCAAAGTGATCATTCCAAACCCAAAGCCAAAAGTGATCAGTCCAAGCAAAAAGGCCAACATTGCTTCCAAAAAGGCCAAAGCTCCAGTCTATAATCCGTTTGGATCAGTTAACAAGGCCAAACTGAAGGAGCTCGCTGATTGGTTGAAAACTGATCCGTAAGTGATCCATAATAGCTTGCTTTTTAGTCTATAAAACTGATTGCTGACTGAACATTTTGTGTTTGCAGTCACTATGACACACCTATGAAGGATAAACCACGTACAGCACCAACTAAGTGGTATTACATCCTCCGAACCTCCTTATCTTGGCTGCATGACTGTGTAAGTGGTATCTTTTGACTATAATTTCATGTAGACGACTTAACGGTAAGTCGTCTGATAAGTCGTCTACGTAGAATACTTAGAAGACGACTTACGGTAAGTCGTCTGTTAAGTCGTCTGATATCTTCTGAGTTGTTTTATTTTAAATGCAGCACGTTGATGCGATTTATGTGCTGAGGAAGAGGTACGCTGAAAATCCACAAGCGTTCAGGAGCGAGAGGCTTTGCTTTGTTGATCATCTCTTTGCTCAGCAATGGAGAGTCAGCTACAACGTCTTTAAAGAATCGGAGCCAGCTCCCAACGGTTTGGGAAGAAGACTCCCTGGTGGAGCGTTTAATTATTATGCAGGCACTATACCATCATTTTGCAAGTCTGAAGAGATGTGGGGGGTGGATATTGATGATATCTATGCGCCGGTGAACTACAAGAACCAGCATTGGGTTGCTATATGGATATCGATCCCTAAGAGACACATAGTCGTCTGGGACAGCATCGTAACCTCTATCTCCGACGAACAACTCAAAGAGGTAATGGAGCCTTTTCAGCACATGGTTCCTTATCTGCTTCTTGAGTGCTCTACCACTGATGAGCTGCGTGACCAATACTCACTGGAGCCATTCACATTTGAACGTGCAAGCAATGTGCCTCAGGCCCGAGCTGGTGATTGTGGCGTCTACGCTCTAAAATACATTGAATGTCATGCTCTTGGGCTGTCATTTAATGAAAAAAACTTTTCCAAGAATAACTCCAGCGTGAAGAATATTAGGGATAAGATGGCTGTGGATATATATAATGAGCTCACTTTCCCTCATTTGTATGAAAACAAGGATAATTTTGAGGAGATCGGTGCTTATGAAGGCTGATGTTTGCATTGTATGTTTGTATATTTGTATTCGAACTTGATTAGGCTGATGTTTAGGATGCTTGTTGTGTTTGTGTTTGTTTATTCGAACTTGGTTGTATGTTGTGTTTGTTGTACAGAAAACTTTCAATTAATTCTTAAAACATACTCATCTTATAATCTTTTGGTTGTGCAATTTGACAAAGAAGTTAATACAACCATAGACTAAACTCTAGACGACTATGTAACCATGGACGACTTAACAACACTAGAAGACTTAATTATAGGTCGTCTGAACGACTAAACAACACTAGACGACTAAAATTTAAGTCGTCCAGACGACTAGGTAACAGTGGACGACTTACAAGTACTAGACGACTTAATTATAGGTCGTCTGAATGACTTAACAACACTAGACGACTGAAATTTAAGTCGTCCAGACGACTAGGTAACAGTGGACGACTTAACAACACTAGACGGCTTAATTATAAGTCGTCTGAACGACTTAACACCACTAGACGACTGAATTCTAGGTCGTCTGGACGACTAATCATCCAGTTTCTTACATTGTGGTTTCGTATGGCTAGTTTCCTTGCAGTTTGAGCATCTATAAACCTTGTGTCGCTTTCGGGGTTTGCGTTCTTTCATCCTAGATTGCTCCAACCAAGATTGCCATCTTGATTTTTTCTGGCTCCCCGGACCACACTTTACCTCCGGAGGGAAGCATGTGCGTTCCTCAACTTGTTGTCCAGCACAAGGAAATATATTCTCTGAGTATCCTTAAACAAATACTCCTTTGAGTACACTGGATGTACAAGTGTGGATATATGCAAACTAGCAACTGTACCAGCATCTATAGCATGAGAACAAGGTATTTTCTCCACTTGGTAGACACCACAATCACACTTTCCATGTTCCAAATCAACCACACAGTCCATTTTCCCAACTTTTCACAAAGAAACGCCATCCATCAATTGGTTGGGTCTTCATCGTATCCGCTATCTCCTCTCGAACAGAAAGCAAGTATTCAACACCCCGACTATGTTGAGTTGGGAGACTCAAAGCATCTTCTCTCCTTTTCCAGTACCACTTTCCTAGCTTGTCCCTTATGAACTCCAACAGAAACTTAATCGGAAATCCTCTAGCTCGCTTCAGTGCAGAATTAATAGATTCAGCGATGTTGCTTGTTTTTATGTTGTATCTATCCCCCTGACAATAAACCCTTGTCCATAGGCTGACGTCGGCATTCACCAAATACGTTGCAAGGTCCGGGTTTGCACTATTTATCTCAGCCATTAAAATCTGAAACCGTATGAGCATAAGCAGCACCTTTCACCAAGTACAAGAGATGTTTCCCTTTATACTTTTTGACAATGTTATCTTGAATGTGATAATTGATATATGGTGTTTTTAGCATATTCTAACAATGTTTTCTAAAGTTTTTTTGAGTCTTTATCGAGTCTTTTTAGTCCTTTTTAAGTCATTACAGGTATGGAATTGCTTTGGATGGAAGATGGACCAGTTGGAGAAAAAGAGTGCAATCTGGGAATTTTCACGCGGAACAGTCTCGCGGAACAGTTGTTCCTGCGGCTAACGATTTTTAAGGAAATACAAAATATTTCGGGATTTGCCCTAATTCTCCTATTTTTCTCTCCCAGCCGCCAGCAGCCTCCATATATCTTCTTTTCCTATTTTCTACATTATACTACGCTACTTTTTACCAGAGAAACAACTCTAGAGCTTTTGGATTATTGTGATTTCAATACTTTGTAATTTTGAAGGAGAAGGATCTCTACAACCTTTGGAGAAGATTT
>CAKOAT010323155.1:4965-16868 GCA_932364175.1 Eruca vesicaria subsp. sativa
TATCGGCTTTGCTAGCACACCGAAAACGCTATTATATCCCTTTCGTAGCGTTTCCATGAACGCTATGTTAGCCGCAGCTATGGTAGACCCCCCCCCCCCCTATAATAGCATTTTTTATACGTTATGGTAAATGGAGTTATTGTAGCGTTTTTTTCTCTTCTGCGATAACCGTTTTAATGGCACTCACTTATTGCCAGTAAACTTGATATTGTAACTTGTTTGGTTCGCTATAATTTATTTTACTGGAACATTTTTTCTGTGCCATAGTCTTACGTTTAGTAGCCTTTTCCCTGTGATATTGGATAGTGTTCAGTAACTCTAAAGTATATCGAGTTGTCCACTTATAATAGCTATTATAGTGTGTCATGAGATAATTTCAAATAGCTGATTATGCGTGCTAAGAAGTTAGTTTTTATAACTTTTTCTGTTTGTTGTATTAATTTGTATAGTGACGCAATCGGGTATTTTGTTATTGCTATTATTTTTTTTCTACCATTTAATTGCATAATTAAAAAATCAAAAAAAAAATAATTACAATATAATTTGCTCTCAATAAAAAACATACATATTACAAAATATCATAAGCATACAAAAGGATGAAGAAGACAACGCATTACAAAGAAAACCTCAAACCAACACTAGAAGGCTAACAACTTTTAACAATGGATATTACAATGAAGCAGCTTGATTATAGACTGCCTTTAGTTACAAACACCTTTGCCACGTGAGGACTGACCTTGTTCTTGTTGTGGGCGTCTCAGTGTAGTTGAGTTGCGTTCACTGTTATTCATGTTTCTGATAAACACCCGGAACATTGGTTCAATGTCTTCTTCAGGTTCTTCAATCCGTATCAGGTACCCTAGAGAGCGTCTGAAATCATTTCTGCTAATCTCTTCCACATCATTGCCTCCTGACGACTGTCTTCGTTCTTGTTTAGGGCGCTTCATTGGAACTGAGTGGTTAGCTTCTTGTTGTGTCTGTTGTTGGAATCGTGGCTGTTGCTTGAGTTGTGGTTTTACTCCATTTTCCGGGAGTCCACAGATGATGCCCTTCCTTGCTTCCATACTAGTTTCTAAACACAACACAAAAAAAAAATAGAAGAAGACATTATAAAAAACGCAGTGAGAAAATAGTTTTGAACTTGCTTTCGATGAGTATCTGAACATCACAACAGAAAACAAAATATTATTCATCCACATCAATAAAGCTCTAAACTTTTTCAGAGTTAGTGAATCACTAGCAATATAATTGAACAGGAGAAACCGACGAAGATAAAGAGTATCAATAAGGAACAAATATTAGGTTTGTCTTTGGTTACCTTCAAATTAGCCCTTTACAATTTCTCTGACGGCTCGGATTTCTAGAGATCTGTAAGATTTGTTATCTTAGCAATCAGATAATTTAATTCTGAGATTGAAGAGTATAATAAAGGGTTTAGAAGTCGATAACCTTTGCTGATTGATGAAGGGCAATCGTCGGGAGTGATAGAAGAGTAGGAATTATAGGAGGCTACAGTGTTTCGTTGTGGTTCTTCGAGTGGTAAATTCGTCGAGAGTGATATAAAAGAAGAGAATTGTGGTGGCTAAAGAGATTGGTGGTCTTTTGGTTTTTGACCTTGAAGATATCGGTGGTGGGTGCCCTAATGGCGATAGATATAAGAAAAGAAAAGGATTTTTGGCTCCTTAAATTTTTGCCCAACTTTTTGGCTCCAAAAATGAAAACCAAAATTTTTTATTCCCTCTAAAATACTAAGACGAAAATATGTGTATAACAGTGGAAAACCATGGTTTTAATATCTTAAAAATGTTAAAATAAATATTGATGTAATAGTATGGAAAGATTCATCTTTTGTGAACTACTAACCCCTAAACACTATAATTTACCCTATACCCCGAAAAAGAAAAGAAAAAACTAAACCCTTCAAATAAAATGTGGATAGTTTTCGTCACTTTGCAAAGAAAAAATATATCTTGTCATTGTGTTTTTGTAATCTTTTGTTACTATACCCTAATCACTATACCCTAAACGAAAACTGGATTCAACCCCTAAACCCTATCACTATAAACAGTTAAACAAAACCCTAAATGGAATCGGAAACAAGAAAACCTAAAATAACTCTTTACCCTATACCCTAAATCAATCTGTAAAATTAAAATCCTAAACCAACCCTTAATATAAATTATAACCCCTAAATCATTATCACTGATTGTGTTATTTTTATGGTGCATTGATATAAATATATATATATATATATATATCATTTTGGACATTTTGTTTGTGGAGTTGTAAAATTCAATCCGAGAATGAAAGAAAAGATGGTACGTTTCCATTAAAGGTTTAGAGCATTCAACATCCATCTCATACATAACAAAAAACATAGTCTTAACAAAACACATAGCCAAGTTCTGATACATAACAAAAGAAATTCATCATGCTTGGTTCCTTATCTTATGTGGTCAGACCTGAAAAAAAACACTTAACTTTAACAACATATTTTCACACATATCTAGAGATAACAAAATTAAATAAAAAACTCACCATAGTCACTTTATCCTCTGGCCAAGCTATACAGCTTCCCAGTGCATCTTCCATGTACTCTATCTCGGATGTTTGCCTCCACACAGCAGCATCTTTAACTGTCACAACATCGACGAAGACTCGACAAGCACCAGGTCCCAAAGGTACAAAGTGGACAACCTGGAGCGGATCATTAGTTGACCAACGTCCTTCAGCAACAACAACCTTATTTCCGGATATATCAAGCAACTTTATTTTTTGATTTGGCTTGATTTTGCAACGCTACAAGAACAAAAACTAGAAAGACACAACCAAAAGTCAAGCAAGTACCACTGATCCATTACCAATCATGACACGGACAAGAAAAAATCAAAATTTTTAGTAAAAGAAAGTACCTCTGATCTGCGAAGAGGAGATGCTGGAGTTGTAAGAGACTTGTCTTTAATAGTCGGTGCTGGTTTCATTGGATTAGGTGGTGGAGTTACTGGAGAATTTTCATTAATAGAATTTTCTCTCAAACCAAGTGGAGACCTCTGATTCTTAGATTTAGAACTTACTGCTTTAGAACTAGATGGTTGCAGTTGCGGAGAAGTTGGTGTTATAGATTCAAACTCAACACTGTTTGCAGGACATGCTAAAAAGCATTTTTGACAACCCTCCATAGTTGTCTTGCCAACTGTAGGTCTCCATACGAATGCATGTGGGTTAACTACCTCATCCACATAAACTTTCACTGCATTAGGACCAAGAGGAAGTCCATTGACCAACCCTTTAGGATCTTGAGTCTGCCATCGGCCTACAGCAACCACTTCTTCATTCTGTATATAATCCAAGAGTTTGCATTTGTTATTTGCACTTGTCGAAGGACTCTGCGGGAAAATTAAAGAAACAGACCAATAGTCACAAGATTAGTTGTAAATGGAAAGGAAACACCAATATACATAGTACAAAACTTGACCTTAGGAGCATTCTCATTTGTATTGAAACTTGATGGAACAATACACTTATCAGCATGCCATGCTATCATCTCTCCAACAGCATCCCCAATCATGAACATATTATGCGCAGGTCTCCACAAAAAAGTTTCTGGTTTGGATGCAGTTTCAACTAAAACCTTCACAGCGTTTGACCCTAAAGGAATACCATTAACTAACTCATTTGGGTCAGATGCAACAACTCGTCCTTCACCAACATTGTCATCAGAAGGAGACCAGTCAATCAAATAACATTTTGGAAGTGATCTGGTATTTACACTCTACAACGAGATAACAAAAATTCACAAATCAATTCGTAAACATAAATCTTGAGTTAGATAAATATAGAGGAAGTCATTGCATACCCTGTTATGCGAATTTTCACCTACATCAGGTTCTTGTCTCTGTCGTAAGAGAAAGAAGTTTATTAGCATTATCTACACTGTCTAAATAGAGTTAGTTAATTCGCAGACTAACCTCATTAGTCATTCTACCAAGGGCCTGCTCTAAATCGTGAACCTGTTTCTGCAAACTCTTTTGTTTTTCTTCCATTGCAGCCATACAGCTGTTCTTGATTTGCAAGCAATTCAATTTAGTCATGCTGATACCTCTACCCATTGCCCTCAACCGGCCAGGATTATCAGGTCCCAACGCCTGCGAAAGTACATCATCCTTTGGATTCGTTGAACTTGAATCATGACGACCCTCAAGTTCTATCTCTGATGCCTTTCTCTGGATACACATAACAAAAACCATTATCACAAAGCACAAATGTATTATCACCAAGGTAAAACATAAGTAACTTACAATCTTTTCTGCAGCATTCACATTGACAGGCGTACCATCTTTCTTGGTACGTGATTTTACCCAAACTGTTAGCCTCGACACCTGATCTGGTTCTTCACTATTTTTGACCAAATCTTCTCTCAATCTAACCATTCCTTTACGCCCACAAGTGTGAGGAATTTGCTTCTGTCTTCTTTCTTTATATGAGTCACTGATAACCTAAGTATGAGAACATATGATGTGTCAAATTACCAAGACAGTAAAACACATATCCTAAGTACAAAAAAGTCATTACCTTAAAGGCGTTACTAGTCTTCTCTTTGAAAAATTTACGCCAATCTGCTGGACATACATTCTTTGGGCGCAGATCCATCCTACCTTCAATTGTTGTAGCTTGCATGACAGATCTTACCAATCGTGATTTGGATGCTCTCCACAAACATCCCATTTGCTTTAACACCGCAGCCTTTTTAAACTCTTCATCCAAGTCAAACCTCGTCTGTATTCATGATTCTGACTCCAGTCAATCACAAGTACAAATTTATATTAGTTGTAAAAGTAGATTGCAATTACCTGAACATATTTCCACAGAACTGTTTTGATATCGGCACTAACTTTTTTCCAATTCTCGAAAACCACAGGAACATGCTCACGAACTAACGGACCCAAGTAGGAGGATAACAAGACTGACCCGGGACCACAAGGTTCTCCCAAATCTGTGAAGTCAACATGCTCCCTTTCAAACAGATCCTTGGCAATGTGTTTCATCTTAGTTGGTCCTCGACGTCGTATACTCTTTTCTGCAGTACTTGTATCAGTCTGAGTGTTCATGTTATGTTCTTCTTCTGCCATTTATGTCTCCAACTCTTCAAATTCATGCTCTTCATACTCTGCATGCGTCTGGTTCTGCAGTTCTTCTTCCTTTTCCTTGTCTAGTTCACTGTCCTTCTTTTCAGATTCCTCATTGGTTTCATTGACCACTTCTTTTTCTTCCGTTTCTTCATCTTCCTGTGTTTCCTTGATCTCATATTCCTCCATTTCTTCATCTTCGTGTGTTTCCTTCATCAAGTCGTCCTCCATTAATGAAGCTTCGTTTGTTTCCTTGACCAATTCTTCCTCCATTACTGCAGCTTCATTAGTGAATATTGTTTCCACGAACTCAACTTCCTCAACTTTCAACCCTTTCTTACCATGCTTGCTCTTTTCCCCTTTCTTATTGGTCTCTCTTGGCCTCTCTCGACACCTGTTCTGAAGATTACCCATTTTAGTTCACCTGAAACAGAGAAGATAGTTGTCTATTGTTAGTCAACAATCATTATTCAAAGGCAAAACACACTAAAAACACACACATTCAAAGCAAAAAGACAAATCAAACAAGACTCAGAAACAACACAAATTCAAATGGACAGGAAAAAACATTATCATTAAAGCAACTCTGAGACAATATCATTATAAATTCCTTTCAAACATATATCCCTTCACAATCACGTCTGGCATTTCTAGTCTCATCAACCAAATCATCAGCATCCATAGCGACTGATGCTGGCAGTGGACCAACATCTGCATTCCCATCTTCAGCATCTTCACTATATCTCCTTGTAGGACCTCTCATAACTACATGCCAACTTGATGTTTCATCTACTCTTGAATAAAAAATTTGCTTCGCTTGAGAGGCAAGGATGTATGGATCGCTAGCATATGAGAGTTGGCTTTGCTTGAGGTTGACAAGTGTGAAGCCATCTTCTTCCTTTACTCCATTACCTATATTTGCCCATTGACAGTGGAATACAGGGATTTAGAAAGTATTGTAATCAATCAGCAAAATCTGCTCTACTCTGCCGTAGTAGGATACCAAGTCAACCATCTGAGAAGTGTCTTTTACGCTAGCTCGACACAATGCTGTTGCCTCATATAGAACCCCACTGTTCTGAGTTTGCCTGTCCACTGAATCAGTGTGAAACCTCAAACCATTTACAATGTAACCTGTGTAAGACCTTGAGCTTGCACGAGGTCCGTAGGCCAACCACTTCAGTGTTTCATCGTGATGGTTTGAAGTAATAGGTATCTACAACAACATAGTTTCACTGTCAACAATATGTATTACACACTTTTCAAGTACAAACTTGAAGTTTAAATTATGAACTTGCCTGGTCTTTTAGCCAAGACGCAAAATTCTTAGTATGAGTGCTCCATAAGAATGTTGCATCACGTTTACATCTTTCACTAGTGTCCTGGAGGTGTTGTAGATGCATGCTTCAAGTGTATTACAACACATTATTAGCAACTTTATGTAGCAGAATTCGGAATAATAGTTAGATGGACAAAGATAGACTTACTCCACATAAGGTTCCACGATTGCCATATTCTGAATAATAGCTAGATGGACAATACTTTTATCCTTCTCAGAAAGAACACAATTAGTAGCTGCGGATATTGGACATCCCTCCAGAATAGAGCTGCTCTCGAACTCAGTATTTCTATCAACTTTCTCCTCAACACTTGTTGTCTTCTTCAAGAACTGACTGCAGAATCTCATACATTCCTCAGCGAGATACGCTTCAGCAATACACCCTTCTAGTCTTGCAGGGTTTCTTACAAAGTCTTTCAGCACTTTCATGTACCTGTGTAAGATAAAGGTTACAGGTATGATCATTGACTGCATAATATAACAACTAGTAAGTTAGAATTTGTACCTTTCAAATGGATACATCCACCGGAAATGTACTGGTCCACATAAACGAGCTTCCCTGCCTAGATGAACTGTTAAATGAACCATTATATCAAAAAATCTTGGAGGGAAAAACCTCTCAAACATGCAGAGAGTTTCCACAATTTCAGTTTCCATTACTGAAATTGTCTCTCTATCAATCACTCGCTAACAGAGATGATTGAAGAATGCACATAGACGTCCAATAGCTATCCTAACACCCGTTGGTAATAGACCTGTAGACAAAGAAACATTGTACATCAGATTCAGGACACCTAGTTCTTTAACATCCAAAATAAAAAGACAAGAAGTTAATACCTCTACTTGCAACCGGAAGAAGCTGTTGTATCAAAACATGGTAATCATGTGATTTCAAACCTAATATCTTTGATTCTTCAATCTTAACACACCTTGATATATTATAGCAGTAGCCATCCGGACCTCTGAACTCTGATAGACGCTTGCAGAATACTTTCTTCTCTTTACTGGACAAAGACCAAGGAGCTGGAGGAAGGTATGTTCTCTTTCCACCGGGTTGAGGATGCAAATCTTTCCTAATGCCAAGCTGTTCCAGATCTTTTCGAGCGTTCAAACCATCTTTGGATTTACCACAATGCAACAAAGTTGCAACAAGGCTTGCAGCAACATTTCTTTCCACGTGCATCACGTCTATATTGTGTCTCACGGGAAGATCCTAGACGTAGAAAACACAGATAATAGGAGACAATGTCAAAGATCGCTAAAACAATTGGGAGAAAGGGATATAAAATTAAGTTAGTAAAATACCTCCCAATAAGGAAATTTGAAAAAGATTGACCTCTTCTTCCATCTAGATAACTCCTCCTCATCTACTATATCTTCCTCTTCTTCTGACTCACTTAATTCATCATCCGTATTGGATTCAGAAGCAACATGCTCACTAGTCTTTCTCTTCCTTCCAGTTATTTTCACATTTCCGAAGTCATTCTTGTAACTTCTGAGTAGTTGCTTTATGTTCTGCCCACTCTATACGCATATGTGGGAGGCAGACCTTTCCGATGAGACGTGCTTCCTGCAATGAGTCAACCACATACTATCTGTGTGTTTTCCACAAACAGGACAACCCATTTTCCCCTTTACTTTGCAGCATGCAAGATTCCCATATGCAGGAAAATCTTGAATGGTCCAGAGAAGCATTTCTCTTAGCGTGAATGTATTTTGACTGAATGCATCATAGGTTATCTCTCCTTTCTCCCACAGTTGGTTTAGATCCTCTATTAGTGGTTCTAAGTAGACATCTATATTGTTTCCAGGTTGGTTTGGACTTGGAATCAGCAATGACAACATGATGTTCTCTTCCTTCATACACTTGTCAGGAGCCATGTTGTAGTTCACTAGCAAAACAGGCCAAGAACTATAGTTAACATTCTTCATGTGAAACAGATTAAAGCCGTCAGTGGAGAGTTCTAGCCTCACATTCCTCTCTTCAGCTGCAAAAAACGGGTATTTGGCATTCATTTGATCCCAAGTTACAGAATCTACCGAATGTCGGCTTTTCCCATCGGTGCTCTTATTACTAAAATGTCACCTTAAGTCCTTAGCTATTTCCTCTTACCTGAACATCCTCTTCAGACGCGGAATTATAGGAAAATACCTAAGCACTTTTTGTGGAATACCCAAATCACCTGTGCGCTTGTTAATCTTCCACCGTCAAGCATTGCATTTTGGACATTTATCAAGCTTCTGGAACTCCTTTCTAAATAGACAACAGTCATTCACACATGCATGTATCTTCTCATACCCCATATCAAACGATCTCAGGAACCTCTTCACTTCGTACAAGGATGTGTGCAAGACATTGTCTTTGGGTAGCATCTGTGGAAAAGTCTCAACCAGCAGATCTAAGCTTCTATCAGACCAACCACTCTGTGTCTTTATCCTAAAGAGTGAAACAATCGCTGAGAGCTTGTTGTACTTTGCACAATTTGGATACAAAGGTGTTTCTGCATCGGCTAACTTTGCAAGAAACTCATCTTCTTTCTTATCTTCACCGTTAGCAACCTCACCTAAGTCACTCTGCTTCAAAAGCTCTTCATCAAGAAACTCAGCTGCTTGGTATAACTCTAAAATCTCTCTGTTCCATTCACTTGATTTGCTTCTAGAGTCGGTTCCTGATATCACATCTCCATGATGAAACCAATCATCCCGCATCCTGAACTCAAATCCATTCCCCTTCTTACAAGATGATCAACAACAACAGTTGCTGAGTGACGATCAACATTGCGACAGTCAATACATGGACAAATGATCAACTCAGATTCCCCAAACGATTCACCAACAGACTTCACAAACTCCCAAGCACCTCTCTCATAACCAGGATCAGCTCTACGGTTAAGACAAATCAAAAAATCATAAAACATTAGCAACACGAAACTCATTTAAATCTTCCAATAAACCATTATGTAGATATTGTCATTCTTTACCTGTTAAGATGAGCCCATGACTTTTCAACCATTTCAATGTTCTATCTCGTAACCAGAAACAAACAAACACATAAGAATCTCTCAAACACAAAACAAACAGTTTGTCATTCACAAGTAGCAGCACCAAACAAACTACAACAAAACTAGAACCACAAATCAATTCAAAGCCAAAGGAATCACAGTTCACTGCTCATGACATCGAACAAAAAAAATCGAGGTATAAAAATAAGAAACAGAAAATTGTAACTCTTTGCTCATTCACAAGAACCAAACGAAGATCTACAAGCTCTTACACACTAAGCATAAGAGAACTAACTAGAACCACAAATCAATTTGTCTTCAACACCAAAACAATCATAGTTCACTGCTCATGACATCTAAACAGAGAAATCGAGGTATACAAATAACAAAAAGATAATTGTAGCAGTTCAAACGAAATCGAAATGGTTCAATCTGGAAACAAATCAAACAAATAAAAAACCAAGGGAAATCGAAATCGAAGAAATGAATTAGGGTTCAAAAAGACACAAATTGATTCTTGGGTTTCATCAAGAATCGGACCGGAGAAGTCGAGAAAGCGTGAGGCAGGAAGATCTGGGTGAATTTCAGAGAGATTCTATGCTCAACAAGTTTGCATGTTGATGAACCTATGGCGGAAATAAAGAAAAAAATACTAAATGTTTTGGAGCCAAAATATTTTACAGCTACAATAGTCTATTTTTTGTTCCCGCTTAATGAAATATTTCCCTCGCAAGAGATTAGTGCTACGAAAAAAATGGGCTCCGATTTAACGAGTTTTAGTAGAAGTTGGTGAATTCGTGATACTGTGAACTGCTACTAATGCCCATATTTCTTGTAGTGCCACTTCCGAGAGTTCTATTCCCATACGTGCTAACGTGTTGTGGAAAATCACGTTGACGGTACTTCCGGTATCGACCAGGATTCGAGCGACTTCTAAATCGCTTATCACTAAGTCGATGACAAGGGGATCGACATGAGGTTGGTCGATTCTGCCGGTTTCAGCGTCGTCGAATGAGATTACCCCTTTTGAGTGTCATCCGACGGCACCTTCCAACTCGAGCCGGTCTCGGCTTTACGCTGGTAGGATTTGATTGACGAGACGGTGTCGTTATAATATTTCGATTCACCGATAATCATGTTGATTTTTCGGCGGTTAGCGTCGTTACCCTTCTCGTCTTGCCTTCGTCCGCGTTTTTTGCCCGACTGGTTCCCCTGAGGCGGAGTTTCCGCTCGCGAGTTCCTGTCGTTTTTCGGGAGGCGGTCTGAGTCGCGGATGAGATCCTTGACGCTGGATATCTCAGAGAGTTCTCCCGCGATCAGTTTTGCGGCAAGCCTGGCGCCGAGAACTTTGCAGTTCACGGTAGAGTGTCCACGGGTTTGGTGGAGGTCGTAGAAAGTATTCTCATCATAATTCGAATTTCTCGTCCACGTGTTACGCGTAGTTTTTCTTTGCTCTGATCCGGAATTAATGGCGTAGTTATGCGCCCCTTGGAGATCCTGTCTCTCGTGATGGACGAACTTGTCGTTACGAGAATTCTTCTTTTTCTGCCTCTGCTCTGATGTGTTATCCTCTGCGGACGTTTTCGTCGGCTTATGCTTTTTGGACAGGATTTTAGTCTCCTCCTCGATGGTTATGTAATCAGTAGCCTTATGGAGCGCATCCTGGATCGTCCGCGGTTTCTCGAGAGTTATCCATTTGCGGAATTTTGATTTGAACAAGAGCGATTTCCTTAACGCGTCGATTGCGGCTTTGTCGCTGATTCCGCTAACCCTAGCCATGACGAGTTTTATGGGAACCGAAATTCACACTTGTCGATTTCCGTTAAATAAGGAAACTTAGGAAAACCCTAATTTTCCAGAGGAACCGGATCTCTGCGAAAGCCAACGACAAGTAACCAAATAAATGCGGAAAAATATGAAAAACATAGTAAAACGAATTTATAAAGAAAGTCGATCTTATTTCCGATTCGCGTAAGAGCGTTGCGATCANAAAACGGAAAAAGATAGGAAAAAAGGTTTGAATGATTTCGGACTGAACCTTATGAAAGGCTGCCTACGTACCCCTTTCGGGGATCAAGTCGAACGTAGTTCAGTTGGTAGAGCTGGACCAGAGATCGAACTGCCTGGGCGAGTTCGTCTAGTAATTGAGCGCCAGTCATAGAAACCGAACTTGTCGAGAAAAAGCCTAAATTTCTAAGTGCGGAAAATTCTAAGTCTAGAAAAGTTGTGAAAGTCTAAGATGAGAGCTCTGGATTTCGTCCCCCTGCTTCTGCCCTATGCCTCTTGATTATATACTCCCTTCCTAGGCGGTTTAGTCTTTCCATTTCGCCCAGATTCGAGCTTAATGAGAATCTTCCATTTGTCTCGATCTTTCCTTTTTTCCCGCGGAAATCTTCTATTTATCGTCAAACTTGACTTTTATCTTCAAGTTTGACA
>CAKOAT010323266.1:5236-23656 GCA_932364175.1 Eruca vesicaria subsp. sativa
GAGGTCGACGAAGATGATTTAAGATATCGGAAACACTGTTTGAAACGAGAGTATTAGTTGTGACGGAGATGATTTCGGGATTTCGGGATTTCGTAATCGGTTAGGGTTTAACGATAGTTGTGACGGAGAAGAATGTAACATTAAGACTTTTTTTTTGTTCACCGGAGATATGGGACTGTTGATTTTCCAGTGTAACTGAGGACACAAATTAGTTAGTGACGTGGATTGTCACATTATGATGTGGATTTAATAATTAAAATTTGTATCAATAGTAACAAAATTAAACAAGGGTGTTTATTGTAATTTACTAGGAGTCTAAAAACATTCTAGTAATTTTTAGAAAATATATACTATTCTAGTCATATACAAGCTTTTGTGTATCATTCTAGTAATTTTCTCTTAAAATATTAACGATCATCTACGGTATGCATGAATTCTTCTTACTTTGAGATTGCAATGCAACTACAAAGACGGAAGTCCAAGACATTGTTTATATTGGCAAGAAGAGAAGACCGAAATTTTTGTGGGTTTTATAATTGCACTAGTTGTGTCAAAATTTTATATAAATCTTCATTATAAGAGATTTTTGTGAATGGTAAGTGTTATTAATATGGAAGACTTATATACAGAGTGTTGTTAATGATAAGTACAACATTATATGTGATATACATGAGAGAAATATATATATTTTCCTAATACTTTTGACTTGATTTTTTTTCTAAAATTTCTTCATTGCCCTATCAGTGATCAAGATGTAACTGAAACAAGATTTGAACCCACACATACGTGGATATATATTTATTTTTAAAATAAAATTTAAACTATCAAAAAAAGTTAAAAGATATTCATATTTCATATCAATTTTAAGTATATGAAATTTTGTATTTGTTGAAATTTTTTTGATGAATCGCACAAATCATATTTAAATCATAATTTTTATTTATTTAAAGATGCAACATCATATCAATAGTTTAAATTTTTTATTAATTTTTAAAAAATTTATTCTCACAATATTTGTATGTGACCAATTTAAATATATTTAAACTATATTTTTAAAATACTATTTTATTTAATATATTATATTTCAGTTTGTTTTTTTTTTACTACAAAATCAAACATAAAATGTTACAAACAATAAATTATTATTTATTTTGTTTTATAAAAAACATTCATATGATCATTTCAAAAAGAATTGGGTATACTATTTAATTTTAGAATTAATTACTGAAATATATATAAAATTTGGTCTATATTAAATATGATCAACAATAAAAAATAAAATCATAATGGAAATATATTTGGCTTTTCTATTGTTTATTTGTTTCTGTTAGGAAAATATCAGATTTGAATAAATTTAGGATATTTAATAAAAAAAATAACTAATGGTCTAACGTAGACTTTTCTATGGTAGATAAAAGTAGAATCATAAATGAATAGATTAGATTTACGAAGATATTAATTAGAGGCATATATCTTATAAAGAAATTTATTATTATTTAATTGTGTATTAAATTTATAAATGATGTATGTAGCTTTCTATACTAAGTGCACCCTTGGTGGTTACAGACCCACTTAGATGTTTTATAAGTAAATTTATTATTATTTAGTTGTGTATGAAATTTTTAAATGATAAAACAAAAAATGAACCAATCAAAAGCTGATATCAATGAAATGATTCTCTTTAATTTAGGCAAGAAAATCTTCATGAAAAAACAACTCTTTCTCTTTCCACCACCTTTTTTCTTTTTTAATTATTACTAGATTTTGACCCGCGCAACCGCGCAGATGTTTATTTTCGTTTATAGTTAGTTATATAAACATTTTATTTTCACTTGTATATTGGTATATATTATAGTTATCACATATTTACGATATGTATAGTAAATATTTTTCAAACATAATAATATTATATAATAAGTGTTTTAATCAAATAGATTGTTTCAAATTTTATATATTATACATGTTTTTCAAACATGTGTTTGTTTCTTCTTCTATATTTTATTGTTTGTTAGATTAGTATTTCATTTTTAGATAAAGTAATATAAATAGAGCTTGATTAAATATTAATATACTTTCATTTGCAAAGATAATATAAACTTCTAAGGAATTTTTGCTAAAAACTAAACTTATAGCTTCATAAATTAATATTCTAAAGAATTTTAATAAAAAGGAATTTTTTAAAACAATTTCTTTTTTTAAAACAATATAATTTTCAAAATTTACATCGAAATAAAATTTATCTAATATATATAGCGTGTAAATTTTGTTAGGGTATATAAATATTCCATATTACTAATCTGTGATTTTTGTTAATATATTGTGGATGCATTTAACTATTATTGACATATTTCCTTATAAATTATAGAATATTCCTAAACTTATATCTATTGACATATTTTGTGTGACTAAGTTGGAAGGTGGAGGGTAATTTACCAAAACCAAATTGTTAAGCGTATCTTTGTTATTATAGATATGATTTTTCATAAGATATAATAATGATAAGATTATTAGAGAGTTAATGTAACATAACTTTCTAGTAATAGTCCATTTTTTAAAAAATCACACATGAAATCAGGTCATGACTTCTGTTTTAATATATAAGATAACCTTTGTAAAATATTTCCACCATAAGAACATCATTACAAATAGATTTCTCACTCAATACGTACAGTTAAAAAAATTACACATATCATAAAAGTATGAAAATAAAATTTGCAGAAAAAATGGAGATACACTTCTTCTTGCAGAGATGTTTCTCAAAAAGAAAGAAATTGTTAAACTAGGTGTTAGTTTGTTAGTGGTTCATATTATTTCTATTTAACTTTTAATAACATAATTTATTTATATTATTATTATTATATGTTGTTATGTACCCTCCGAGAGACATCGCCAATAAAAATGTTATCAATGGTTTCAACATTCAATATCCTCTACATCATTTTCATTCTCTTCAACATCATCTTTTTGGTCTTCTACCTAATAGTTGAATATTCATTCACTTTTTATATCTTATAAAGGGTGTATGTAGTTAAGAGTTATAGGTGATTTGTATTAAAATGATAAATTCATTATTATTCAAACATGAATTTCTAAACTCATTTAAAACCTACTGTTATTGAAGACATTTCAAAAAATATGCATAATCCTTTCCTTCTTCAGTTTCAGTTCGTAAGTGCAAAATTACATAATCCTTTCTATGTAATGTTCTTCCACAGTTCTACATTGTCAATCACTTGTCACTGTCAACCATTTTTCATTACATTGCAGTACATACGTCTTGTTTAAATTGAGTTTTTGAAAAGAATGTGAATTAGGTTTATGAGAAAGTGGTTTCTGTGACAGATTCAATTTCATTATCGGTTACTTTCAACAGAGATCCAGCGGTATGTACCATTGATTATATAGTGGATAAAAAATGAAAGTTCTAATAGAAAAAGTGAATGTTAATGTTATTTTTATTTGAAAATGAACCCAGTTTTTAAAATATTTTTATATTATTTCATTTATTTTCTTACCCATTTCTAGGGTGGATTAAGCTCTAGATTTCCAAATACATACATCTATGAATGTTAAGAGGAAATGAATCGTAAATTTTGTTTATGTTCCTTTTTTCATGAACACGATAATAATGATTGATTTGCTTTTTTCCTTGTTAATGATGATGGTATGTTCTATCTATTGCCTAAACTTATAGCAATTTTCCCTTTTTTTAAACTATTACATATTGAAACAAAAATATAATTAGTTAAAATAACGCCATTTCATTAATACAATAACATAAAAGAAAATGATAAAATTAAAAAGTGAAAATCTTTCTAGTAATTTTTTTTTTGTTTTGTAAGAGATTTACTAATTTTACTTAAATCTTGCTCGCTAACAAATTATTTTCTCCACTTTTTTATTGATCGGTTTTCTTATTTGCAAATGTTGTATGACTATCCTTTGCAGGGGAATAGGCATGTAAATTTTGTTGTGTTTGGATTTAGGGTTTATTGTTGAGATGTGAGATAAGGTTTCGGGTTTAGAGTTGAGGATTTAGAGTTTAGGGTTTAGAGTTGAAGATTTAGGGTTTAGGGTTTGGAGTTGATGCTTTAGGATTTATGTTTAGAGTTGATGTTTTAAGGTTTTAGGGTTTAGGGTTTAAATTTGATGTTTTAGGGTTTATGATTTATGGTTTAGAATTGATATTTTAGATTTTAGGGTTTAGAATTGATGTGTTACGGGTTGAGGGTTTATATTTTTATGTTTCAGGGTTTAGGATTGATGATTTAGGGTTTAGAATTGATGTGTTAGTGATTTGGATTTGGTTTAGAGAACATGGTTATAAGAGTCTTTTATCTTATAGTGAAGAAGGTATTTTTGAAAATATCCTTTTCTTAGTGGTAAAAATAAATAATGGTAGCAATAAAATGGTAAAATTGAAAATTTCCCAAAATTTACCAGTAGTAAGGTAATTATGACCGGCGAAAGTTTAATTCATTAAATAAAGTTTTTACATGAGTTTATTGTTGGCTAATAGAAAATTATAGTAAAAATAGATAATTTTTTTTCTGTCCAATTTAAATGAAATAACTCTCTATCTAAAGAGTATGAAAATGATAAATTTTGATGTAAACATAATCAAAATATATATAAGTTTATGAAATAATTGATCTCAAATAACTGAGAGACAAAAAAAACAAATCAAAATTTCATTGATCAGTGGTTTAATACAGATGGCTTTTGATGAGTCAACTTTGACTCATCTTCAACTATTCAACATTGTTAAATCTAAAATTATTGAATAGTCTTATGATTCAATATGTTTATCAACAAGCCATTGTAGTTTTTCAACTATTGAATCTTTTAATTCACAAACCATTGTACATATTCTAATTGACTTTAGAAATGATTGGTAAATGTTAGTGTTTTTTTGTACGGCCATTTTTTCACAACCATTTACCAATCATACTTGAGTAAGAAATCGAAGGGTCTAATCTATTAAAAAGCCAACAAATGAAGGATTGCTGAAATGTTCGGCTCCCAAAAGAGAAAACCAAATCAGTGCTTACCATCAAATCTTTGTCAAATCGATAACTAAAGCGAAGAGACCAAAATATCGAACCAGGTTGATAAAAACTCGCAGTCCACTGGTTTCAGATACACTATCCAGCTCGGGATCACAGTTTGACCTGACCAACGACGGGAAACACCCCAAGTCCAAATCCAAAAACCCAGGTAAGTTTCATAAGGGTCCAAGAGAAAACAATAGGCGTACGGAGGTCACAGGCGCACCCCAAGTCGGCATTGCATTCTACACTGAGTTCATGGTCAAATAAAAACGTATACAAAATCAAGGCGTTAAAGAAAACCATAAAATACTTGATACTCGCCAGGGATCACGCCACTGTTAATATTCACCTTTCAATACCTATAAAAGGAAAATCAAGAACAAAGAAAAGGGGATCCAATTACTCTCTTGTTCGTAGATACTCTATGTGCTAAACAACTACATCTAATTATATCATCAGTTTATGGGAGTACAGTGGCCTAGTGGTTAAGGTTAAAAGGCTTCTACATCTAGATCTGGGGTTTGAATCTCATGCAATGCATCTACACCAAAAGGTCTAAGTTTCAATTCCCGAAAAAGTGAATCATACAGAAAATTGGAGAAAAAACTTACAAGAAATCTTCAGTATGTCGTAAAGAGTACCGTCAGGAATGGATCTCTTAAGAGGGCTCATGGTGATGCAGACAGACATGGATCTTCATAAAACATGTAGAATTATCAGCTATCTTCTATGTGATGTTTCAGTACAAGAAAACACGCCTTTAACGAGGAAACATTACGAGGAAAATATTTCCTCGTAATGTTACGTGTACGTAACAAGTCGATTACGACGAAATACAAATTCGTCGTAATCAACTAGTAAGGTTACAATGAAAGGCTTTCGTCGTAAACTACAAGTAAATTTACGACGAAGGTACTAGGAAAAGAAAGACTCGTTGTAAAGACGAAGTAAAATTACAAGTACATTACGAGTAAAGTTTAACCGTTTATAGTAAACAAAAACGTGTTCTTAAGTAACAACATTCGTTGTAACAAGGTTGTAAAGCATGTACAAAAAACTTGTAAAGTCGTAGTAAAAATTTTCCTTGTAAATTCGTTGTTAACTCTTTACCAACCAAGCTCGAAAATTTCCTATATATATGTCATTCATAATCACTTCTAAAAATACCACAAACAAAAAACACCACAAACAAGAAAAAAACGAAAGAAAAAGAATTCGATAACTTATGTATCGAATTTTCAAGAAAGTAAAAGGCGCGAACAGTCACCAAAACAGTTCTTATCAGCTTTGCGTAGCTTTTCTTCGAGAAAACGATGAATAGCTACTCGGAGTTATAATAATTGTTCTGGTAACTGTTCACGCATTTTATTTTTGTTTAAGTAAATAATTTTTGTTGTAAAGGCGTCGTAAATTTACTAGTGCTTTACGATGAAAGCTGGTTGGTGAACACGAGTTGAATGTGATCTGAAGTCGTTGTAAAGACGTTGTAACCTATTTGTTAGAGACATGTAATATCCTTGTTAGCAAATTCCTTGTTAATACGTTGTAAATTTTCACCTACCAATTTTCGTGGCTCGCCTATATATATGACCATTTCTCATTTCTCATTTCATACCACCACACAAAAATAAAAAATAAAAAACAAAAACAACTCAAAAAATTTCGGATGGAAGAAATACTTTCGAATTGCGGAGTTGGATGTATACGCATAAAGATTCTGACGGTAGAGTGACGAATGCATTTCTTAGCGGGCTTGAGACGTTCATGAACCAGACAGCATGTACACCGCTCACGCAGGAAAGTGGTAAGATGTTCTGTTCTTGTCAGAAATGCAAGAATTCAAAATTTACCCGTACTGAAACTGTCTGGAAACATTTAGTACACATAAGTTTTACACCGTAGTATTATATTTGGTTTCAACATGGAGAGGGTTATGGAGGAAATGAAGCTAGTAGTAGTAATAGTAATTTTCAGAATGTCAGTAATAATCAGGGTGTTGAACAGATGGTAGATCATGATAGAGTTCACGACATGATTACTGATGCATTTTTAGAAACTACTACAACAATAGCAGATGAAATTGTTCATGTTGAAGAACCTAATTGTAGAGAAGGTCACTCTAAATTGTAAAAAGTTTAGAGAAGAACCACAAGTCCTTCAACTCTTGCAAAAAGTTTTTATGAAATGTTAGATGCTGCAAATCAACCAATCTACACTGGTTGTAGAGAAGGTCACTCTAAATTGTCTCTAGCAGCTAGGATGATGAATATTAAAACGGATCATAATTTACCTGAGAACTGCATGAATGTATGGGCCGAGTTGTTTAAAGAGTATTTGCCAGAAGACAACGTGTCAGCTGAATCTTATTACGAGATTCAGAAATTGGTTTATAGTCTTGGGTTGCCATCGGAAACGATAGATGTTTGCATCGACAACTGCATGATCTACTGGAGAGATGATGAGAAGCTAGAAGAGTGTCAATACTGCAAGAAGCCATGATTCAAACCGCAAGGACGTGGAAGGAATAGGGTACCGTACCAAAGGATGTGGTACTTACCAATTACAGATAGGCTGAAAAGATTATATCAATCTGAGAGGACTGCCGCAGCGATGAGGTGGCATGCTGAACATGTCTAGCGGGAAGGCGAGATTGCTCATCCATCAGATGCAAGAGATTGGAAACATTTTAACAAGGTACACCCAGATTTCGCAAGTTCTATTAGAAATGTCTATCTTGGATTATGCACAGACGGATTTAGTCCATTTGGAATGTCTGGGAAACAATACTCTTTGTGGCCAGTCATTCTTACGTC
This sequence comes from Eruca vesicaria subsp. sativa, assembly GCA_932364175.1. NCBI lineage: Eukaryota > Viridiplantae > Streptophyta > Magnoliopsida > Brassicales > Brassicaceae > Eruca > Eruca vesicaria. Next base: position 13,101 of record CAKOAT010323266.1, read on the forward strand.
ATACAACCTGCCTCCGGAGATGTGCATGGAACAAGAATTTCTATTCTTGACCATATTAATCCCTGGTCCGAAGCATCCAAGGCAGTCGCTAGATGTTTTTCTTCAACCATTGATGCAAGAGTTGAAGGACTTGTGGTTAGAAGGGGTGAGGACGTATGATTGTTCCTTGAAAAATAATTTTACGATGCGAGCAGTTCTTCTTTGGACGATAAGTGATTTTCCTGCTTATGGTATGCTTTCTGGTTGGACTACACATGGAAGGTTATCTTGTCCACATTGTCTTGGATCAACAGATGCTTTTCAATTGAAGAATGGTAGGAAGAGTTGTTGGTTTGATTGACATCGTAGATTTCTTCCCCTTACCTATCCATACCGAAGAAATAAGACAGTGTTTAGGTACAAAAAAGTTGTAAGGGATAGTCCTCCTCCATATCTCACTGGAGAATAGATCCTAGCGTAAATTGATTACTACGGAGCTCAGGAAACTGTTCCACGTGGAGGAAACTGGCATGTTCCTGGAAATATGCCTGATGGATATGGGGTCAGTCACAATTGGCATAAGAAGATATATTTTGGCAGCTGCCTTATTGGAAGGATCTTCTTTTACGCCACAACCTCGATGTTATGCATATAGAGAAGAACTTCTTTGACAACATCATGAATACAATACTGAACGTCCCAGGAAAGACAAAAGATAGCAAAAAGTCAAGGATGGACTTACCTGATATTTGCTCAAGAAGTGAATTACATATCAAAAGCAATGGAAGCATTCTAGTTCCTATCTTCTGATTGTCATCAGAAGCGAAGACGACTTTGTTTAACTGGGTTCAATCAGAAGTTAAGTTCCCTGATGGATATGTCTCTAATCTTTCAAGATGTGCTGAACAAGGTCAAAAGTTCTCAGGAATGAAGAGTCATGATTGTCATGTGTTTATGCAACGACTACTTCCATTCGCTTTTGCTGAGTTGCTTCCAGCAAAGGTACTTGAAGCACTTGCAGGTAAATATTGTTGATTAGTTAATAATATATATACATATATTATGAAATGTTAATATAATATATGCAATATATGCAGCCATTTGAGCATTCTTCAGAGACCTAAGCACACGTACATTCAAGGAAGAAGTTATCGAGCAACTTCATGAGAACATTCTGATCATATTGTGCAACTTAGAGAAAAAGTTGCCTCCAGCATTTTTTGACGTCATGGAACATCTTGTTGTTCACCTCGCATACAAGGCACTGCTTCGTGGTCCTCTTCACCATGGATGGATGTATCCGTATGAGCGCGCCATGAAATATTTGAAGGGGAAAGTAAAAAATCTTGCAAAGGTGGAAGGTTCAATAATTGCTGGGAGTTTGACAGCGGAAACATCCCACTTCACATCATACTACTTTGCACCAATAGTACGTACAAGAAAAAGAGTTCTTCGAAGCTATGATGATGGTGGAGTCATCCCCACATAATAAGCAATGTTCCTGATATTTTCTGCCAAATTGGACGGTTTGGTGGTAGATTGCGAGAAATATGGTGGTCTAGTGACGAGGATAAGCATAGTTCCCACACTTATATTCTGCTCAACTGCGAGCATTCAGTGACACGTTCATTTGAAAGGTAAATAGTTATGTGAATTTAAATTATATGAAGTGCGATGTTATATATATATATTGATGTGAATACATTCGTTTAATTTGCAGTTCCTTTGTAACGCAAGTTGAAGCAGCAATACCTAGAGTATCTGCAACTGAAGTGGACCGACGAAAAAGATCAACACTATGTCACGTGGTTAAAATCTCAGGTAATATATATACCTCAAATATTATGTAAGTAATGCTAATATAAATTGTTAAAATACTATTTTTTGTAGGTTGAAGCTGATGATCCATATTACCCCCCATGGTTTCACGATTTGGTCCGAGGTCCAGTAGCGAAAGTCACCACATCACATATGTATTTTACACGTGGTTTTACGTTTCATACATACGACTATGGGAGTCGTCGGGCAACAAGTAACTACGGAATATGTGTGAAAGGCGAAACATACTACTATGGGATCTTGCATGAGATTATTGAAGTGGAATTTGCGGGATTATTGAAGCTCAGATGTGTCCTCTTCAAATGTGAGTGGTTCGAACCTGTTGTGAATAGGGGTGTTCGGGTTAACAAATTTGTTGTTGTGGTTGTCAACTCTTCAAGAAGATACAACAAATTCGAACCTTTCATCTTAGCTTCTCAAGCCGAGCAAGTTAGCTTCATTCCATACCCTCGCCTTAGAAGTTCAGGAAAAACTTGGTTAGCTGTTATCAAGATTACACCTCGTGGACGAATTATTGCTGGGGAAGAACCACCCTTGCAAGAAGAAGCGTGTGTCACTGAAGTAGAAGTACCTGATCAAAAAACTGATGAAATCTTTCTTTTTGATCCGCATAATCATCAATACGAAGATCTTTCCGACGATGTGATGGATGAAACATGTGAAGACAAATTCGAAGGTATAAGCGATGATGATTCTCCTGATGTTGATGAGAACACGAATGATTCCGAATGATGTAAAATATGTACCACATGCTGTAAAATATGTATCAAATGTTGTTTTTTATATCAGTTAACGATGTGTATCAAATGTTGTTTTTTTATATCAATTAATATAATAATTTTTACAAATATTGTTTAGTATATAGTAAGTTTAGGGTTTAGAAAAATTTAGAAGAAGAAGAAGAATGAGAAGAAGAGAAGAAGAATAAGAATAGAAGAAGAAGTAACTTTGGGGTTTAGGGATTTGATTTTCGGGGTTTCATACATTTCGTAGTTAGTTCGTCGTAATGGAAACACGGGCCTGGTAAGTTTGTCGTAACGTGAAAAACACGGGCCTGGTAAGTTCGTCGTAATAGAAACACGGGCCTGGTAAAAGCCTTGTTAATTTACGACGAGCTTACGAGGAAGGCAATTATCTATATAAGCACACTCACATACGAGGCTGCTCGCCTCGTTCATTCCTCCTTACCTTCTCTCCCTCTCCAGGTAACCTCCTCTCTCTTCTTCTTTTTTTTTTTTTAGTTTAGTTTAGTTTTAGTTTAGGTAGTTAATTAGGTGGTTAGTGTAGATGATTAGGTGGTTAGTTTAGATGGTTAGTGTAGATGATTAGGTGGTTAGTTTAGATGATTAGATTACGTAATTAATTAGTTTAGATAATAAGTTTAAGATAAACTGATGATATTTATTTTCTTATTTTAGATGGCTCCTAAACAGAAACCGATTAGACCACCTCCTTCGTATAGTGAGTTGTTTGGTACTAATGGTATCGGGACATCGTCTTCCGGCCCGTCATCTTCCGACCGTGTGCCGGAGTCTCAGACATATTATCCCGGCAATGATATACCATATCATGAGGTGCCTCCACCTTCCGGTCCTACTCGACATCTCGGTACTCATCCCGCACCCGATCCCGATCCCATTCCCGCAGGCGGTGATCAGGTTCATCCAGATTTGCGGGTTCCTCCCAGTGCACCATATGCTGCCTATACAGTGGAGGATCTTCTTGCCCAACCGGGGCGAGAAGGTTTAGATATTCTGGACCCCGATCGTCCGCGGGGTACTTATTGGTAAGGGTTTTTTTTTTCATTCTTAATTTTTTATTTATAAAATTCATAATTTATATTATTTTCCAGGTTTGGAGCTAACAACCGCGTTAGCCGGAGTGTTTCGGACACGATGAAGGGGTACTTTCTCGAGGCCCATCAGAATTGGAGTATGACTCCAGACCACGTGAAGATAATGTGGTTTAATATGTTTGCGGTAAATATGTTTATAATATTTAATATTTATTTTAATATTATTTTTTAATATTTTAAAATTATCGTTTTTGGTTTCAGCAAAAGTGGCATTGGCCATTATCGATCAACGAAAAGGTGAAGGAGGCTTTTATAGCAAAAGCCAAGAATCGTCTTTGCAACACCGTCTCAGATTGGAAGGACAAATGGGAACTCTACGGTTATGAAGGGAAACCCAAGGATATCTCCAACTTTGTATGGAATGGTCTCATCCGCTATTGGAGCCTACTTGCCTCCATCAAAAAGTCCAACTCCTGCTCTTCTTCCCGAAGAACGAAGGATAAGTACGGAAATGACCCCATGCTTCATAGATCCGGCCAGAAGCCTCATGCTGGGATTCGTCTAGATGTTGTAAGTTTTATTTTTAATATTTTTTAAAAATTATTTGCTAATTAAGTAATTAAAAAAATTAACTCTTTTATTTTGTTTGTAGGCCGAGAAGACCGGAGTCATGCCATCTCTCACTGAGCTATTCAGGATGACTCACGCCACACCAGATGGAGTTTTTGTGGATCCACAATCCGAGAGACTCTATAACGATGTGGTTTCTCGGGTTGAGGAGCGGCAGACACAACTAACCCAGCAGGCTCCCGATGGTTCACCCGTCACATTGACTACAGAAGAAGTCGATCGGATTTTTGAAGAGGTAAAAATTTTGAATAAATTTTAATTTGTTTCTTTTTAATTCGATTTTATTAATTATTATTTCAATATTAATAAACCTTTTTTGAAAAAAGGTGGCTCCTAGAAAGAAGGGACGGACGGTGGGAATAGGCTCCGCTAACGAAGTTCCAAGGGCAACTTCTTCGTACACTTCACGCCGGGATGAGGAAACTTCTCAGCTGCGGTCTCAGATGCGGTCCCAGCAGGAGCGTTTGGACTCACTTGAGGATTTGTTGGACATCGTGGCCATCGATAACCCGGTTATGCAGAGAGCGCTAAATGCAAGACGAGCAGCTCTCGGAATGGAGCAGCATCCTCCTGAGTCAACCGGACGACCCGGCCCGGAACTCAGCCGCCCCGACGAGTACCTCCGCACCAACATGCCGTAGTTTTATTTTATTTTATTTGCTTTTGTATTATAAATTTAAGTATTATAAATTTATATATTATTTTATGACTTTTTAATATAATGTTTTTTAAACAATCTTAATTTTAAATTTTTCGTTTTATATTTTAAATTACGAAATTTATAAATAAAAATATATAATTAAATTATATTATATATAAAAACCAAATAATTTCGTTATAAACTTTACAACGACTTAACATCGAATGACAAGTAAGTTCGTTGTAATGTTTACTATGACTTTACATGTTCTACTAGTAATCTACTCGTAAATTTACATCGACTTAACATCGAAGTTTTATATGTCTATTACGTCGAAATGCAACGAGGACATTACGTGGCAGATTAACGTGGAGGTTACGACGAAGTATTCTACATGTCTTTTACAACAAATAGGTTTCGTCGTAACGTTACGTGGACTTTACGACGAAAACTACATTACGACAGGTGTTTAACAACGAAACAACTTTCCTAGTTAATTCGTCGTAAAGGTCGTATTACGACGAATTAACCATGAATATAGTCCTAGTAAAAAAATTGTTTTCTTGAAGTATTTTTCATAATTTGTAATATCATAATTAATCATACAAGAAAAAATCTATCATCAATAAAATACATACCTTATAATAACACACAATACTTTTATGAGATTAAGTCCTAGACAAACCATTGTAAACACGAACCCAATTTCTAAGTGGATAGAATCTAAAATGTGTTTGCTCAAAACTGAGAAATGACTAATAAAAACCAAATCTCAAAAAAAAAAAAACGATTGCTTTTGAGACGATAGGTTGGTGTGGCACTCGCACGTGCGTATCACGTAGACGTAAATAATTTTCCACACCTAGTTTCTAATGAAACGTTTCTCTTATTTGGGTTGGTAATTTGGTACGTCGTGCTTATAAACAAAACACTGCGCTTTGCTTCCACGTCTCTCTCGGTTCAAGATCGTCGTTTTGGTTATTTGTGAAGCAAAAACATAAAATGGGCGTGATCTCTCCTATCGAGACTCTGTTCTTGAAGTCTCAGCATCGTCTTCTTCAAACTCGAGATTATTCCTACCCTGTGGCTTTACGTAACAGTCGAAGAGTTACAAATCTCACACGCAACAGCTTCTCATTTGTTTCTCTAGGTTTCACTTCGTTGTCCTATGTTTTAGCATTTTATTAAAGCTGTTTCTATGAATAAAGTAACCCTTCCTGTATGTCTTCAGTTCTTGTTTTTGATGAGTTTGTTTCTCGTGCAGGATCATCATCTGTAGATTTTCCATTATGCAGTGATCCGATTTCGCAAAGTAAATAAAGAACAACTCTGTTTTTGTATTAGTTTTTTTTTTGAAGTGAAGCAATTTAATTTTTGAATGTTGTAATTTTGGGTGTTGCCTTATTCTACAATCCAAATATGGTAGGCCGAGTTATCCTTGGCGGAGATATGTCTCAGAATCTGAATCAGCTGAGGTAAAACATAACCAACAAGATCCAAGTCTTCTTTCGCTTTTTTGGCAAGTATCAGTTGTGTTTGGTTTCAGGTCTACAATGAGAAGGTTTCTATAATGGAAATGCTAAAGAAAGCCAACTCTTTTATTCCTCATGTGATTCTCTCAAGTACAATCTTAGCTCTTCTCTATCCACCTTCTTTCACATGGTTCAAGCCAAGGTTCGGATTAACCTAATTACTAACTTGATCAAGATCTTAGTGCCAAATCTTGAATACTATTTCTCCTTCTTTAGGTACTTTGTGCCTGGCCTAGGTTTCATGATGTTTGCTGTTGGAATCAACTCTAACGAACGGGACTTTCTGGAAGCTCTTAAAAGACCAGACGCTATTTTCGCCGGTTACATCGGACAATACTTGATCAAACCTCTCTTAGGTTATATGTTCGGCGTGATGGCTGTCTCTCTTTTCAATCTACCGACTCCTATAGGTGCTGGAATCATGTTGGTATCATGTGTTAGTGGAGCTCAGCTATCGAACTACACAACTTTCTTGACCGATCCTTCACTCGCGCCGCTTAGTATTGTCATGACATCGATCTCAACAGCTACTGCAGCGCTCGTTACACCAATGCTTTCTCTATTGCTCATTGGTAAAAAGCTTCCCGTTGATGTGATTGGGATGATCTCTAGCATTCTTCAGGTCGTGGTTACACCTATTGCCGCAGGACTACTTCTGAACCGGTGAGACACCAGCCGAATCAATTAGAAATGCATGCAGGCCTCAAAGACTTAATCAGGCTTCAAGCTTGACCGTAGTGATTTTACTAACCAATTTCATATTTACATGATCATTTTCTCCTAATTAAACAGTTTCAGCGTTATCATGCCCGATTCTAAGCACACCCAGATGAAATACTCTCATTGGTTCCAAATTTTAAAGAGTCGTTATAGGTTGTGTATAGCCTTCAAATTGTCCAAAAAAAAAGTTAAGATTTAACTTAAAGAATATTTATGGCTCTCTACATTTCAGATCCGGCCTAAAAGTTTTAAAAGCTACGAATAACTAACGTTACATTAATGTGACTGCAGGTTATTGCCAAGGTTGTCTAGTGCAATCAAACCATTTCTCCCAGCATTAACGCTTATCGATATGGCTTGTTGCATTGGAGCACCCCTCGCTTTGAACATAGACTCAATCTTGTCTCCATTCGGTGCAACCATTTTGTTCCTCGTTATCACGTTTCTGATATGCCCTTGAGGGTTTATATTTCGAGAAAGAGGAAACAGAGTAGGGAGGAAGGAAGTGTGAAGATTGCAGAAGCTCAAGAAGAGTGATGAGCTGGCAAGTTTAGTATTGTCAATAAACTGTAAATAGAAATGTAACTAGTCCTGTATATAAAGGACGTTAGGAGTTAGTTACAGAGTCATTCAGTTAGAATCAGTTGGCTTGATCTCGACTTGTGAGATTCAAGAACTTGGCTTAGTCTTTTGGATTGTAGAAGCTAAGAGTGGGTGGTTGGGCGGTTCTTGTCAATAATACTACTTAGTTCTTATCAAATTGGTGCGGCGGAGCGTTCTGGATCGAACAATCGCGGCGAATCATGACGAGAGCGACGACGTTAGAATCGTTATCACAGACGGTGGCGACGAACTACGCCGAACAACAAGAATCAACGATGCAATTACGCGCGTCGATGTCAAACTTGGAAGAAAAATTTACGGAGCTTTTCAATCTTTTGACGAAGAATTCTACCGCGGCGGCGAACACGGATCTGCATCCAATTCCGGCTACGAGCGATAATCAGGTACATAATTCTCACCTGGAACCTGGCCGTAGTCATAGGACAGCGGAGGTTAGGGTTCAAGATTCGTTCGGAGATCACCGGGATATGATAAAACGAGTTGAACTGCCTGTTTTCAACGGCGATGATTCGTATGGTTGGATTGCCTTGGCGGAGAGATTTTTTCGAATTGGAGGCTATGGAGAGGAATCTAAGATCGCTTTGGTTTCGGTTAGTCTGAGTGGAGATGTTCTGAGCTGGTTTAACAGTGAGATTTTGAGGTCTCCGTTTGAGAATTGGATGGATTTTAAGAACAGATTAATTGCAAGATTCAGTAAAGTGAAGTTGCGTGATCCTAGTCAACCTTTCTTCAATGTGCATCAGACGGGATCTGTGGCTCAATACATTCATCAGTTTGAAGATTTATCAACTCAAGTAACTGGAGTAACTGATAAACAGAAAGAAGGTATCTTCATGAATGGTCTTACGGAGGAGATGAGGGAAGTGGTAACAATGTGCAAACCAATCGATCTCCCGGATATGATTGCCACGGCGTACCAAATGGAGGACAGTTCTTTGTTCAGTGTGGTGAAGAAGGAAGTTCAAGCACGAAAAGCTAGAGGGGGTGGCCCTAATACTGCTCAAAGTAAATCGTACTCCAGTTATAACACTAGTAGTGGTTGGAAGCAGAAGACATCATCACAGACTGGTGATACGTCTCAAACTAAGCAACAGGGAGCGACAAAACAACCGTTACGTCTCACTGAGGCGCAGATAGCTGAGAAAAAAAGGTTAGGGTTGTGTTTCAAGTGTGATGAAAAGTGGAGTAGACAACATTTGGTGAATGGTGTTTGTCCAAATGCTTCTTTGCGAGTTCTAACGGTGCTTCATGGTATGGAGGTGGAGCTTATCGATCATGACGCTACTGATATGGAGGATGATGATATAGTGTGGGAGCCACAATTAAAGACTATCTCATTACGGTCTTTCTTTGGAGTTTCTTCCCCGACAACCACTAAGATGAAAGGAAGTATTAAGAAGCATACTATGGTCGTGATGGTGGATAGTGGTGCTACTCACAATTTCATTTCACCTTCTATGGCAGAGCAGTTAAAGTTGACTATTGAGAGAAGTAAAAATTTGGAGATTCTGTTGGGCACGGGGGTTTCTGTTCAAGGAGTGGGAGTTTGTAGGAATGTTCAGATAAATCTGCAGGAGAGTGCTTTCATTACGGACTTCATTGTGTTGGAATTAGGCAACGTGGATGTTTTTTTGGGAATGTTGTGGTTGAGGACGCTTGGTAAATGCCAAATTGATTGGGAGAAACACGAGTACTCGTTTTTCTTTCAAGGGAGACAGGTTACTTTGACTGGGGATCCGTCATTGCACCGACCACTTAAGACAGTGCAGTCAATGCAATCTATTGAAGACGTGCCAGAGAACCTGAATGAGCTGTTAAACGAGTTTGTGCACATTTTTAATGAACCTACGGAATTACCACCAGTGAGAGGAAGGGAACATGGGATCAATTTACAACCTGGTCTTGGTCCTGTTAGTGTCAGACCATATAGATATCCTCAGGTTCACAAAGATGTAATGGAGAAAAGTGTGAAAGAGATGTTGGCTACGGGTGCAATCCGTCCAAGTCACAGTCCTTACTCAAGTCCGGTTCTTTTGGTGAAGAAGAAAGACAATAGTTGGAGGTTTTGTGTGGATTACAGGATGTTGAATCGTGCTACTATACCGGATAAATATCCTATTCCTATGATAGATCAACTCTTGGATGAGCTGAATGGTTCTAAGTGGTTCTCTAAGCTGGATCTCAGGTCTGGTTACCACCAGATAAGGATGAAAGAATGCGATATTGAGAAGACAGCATTTCGAACGCATGAAGGGCATTATGAGTTCACTGTTATGCCGTTTGGATTAATGAATGCTCCAGCTACGTTTCAATCATTAATGAATGAAATCTTCCAACCATATCTGAGAAAGTTTGTCTTGGTGTTCTTCGATGACATATTGGTTTTTAGTTCAACCCTGGAGGAACATAAAGATCATGTGAGGGAAGTCTTGAGGATGTTTGAGAAGCATAAACTATTTGCTAACAGAAAGAAATGTGCTTTTGGACAGCAACAAGTGGAGTATCTAAGCCACATCATTTCTGCACGTGGAGTTTCTACGGACCCTCAGAAGATTGAGTCAGTGGTAAAATGGCCTATTCCAAGGACAGTGAAGGATGTGTGTGGGAGTCGATTTCACCCTACTGTCAAATAAATCGTAAATAAGGAAACTTCGGGAAAATCCTAAGTTTCCAGAGGAACCGGCTATCTGCGAGAACCGCACAACAAAGATTAAGATGACTAAAACACTTAGAATAAAAACGAAAATAAGAGAGGTTTGAAAGCAAGAAGGTTCTTATTCCGAATCTGCGTTGAACT
>CAKOAT010323377.1:2544-19155 GCA_932364175.1 Eruca vesicaria subsp. sativa
GTTCCTAAGAAGAAAGGCCGTTTGTTCGGGTTGGCTCGTCGCTCCAAGTCTGTTCCTTCTACTTCAGAACCGGCTTTTGTTGATCCGGCAATTATGGAGCAGCTACAAAACAAGGATGACCGCATCGTAGCATTGGAGAACCAGAATGCCACAATTCTTACCCAGAACGAGACCATACTTGCTAGGATGGCAGATCAGCTACAAGAAGTGGAGGAAACGAAGAAGAAGAACCAGGAGTTGTTGGATATGATGCGACGTCTGTTCCCGCATGAGTTTTAGTCGGTTTTTATTTGTTTTTTAAAACTTTGTATTTCTACTTTTAAAACTTAAAATATTATTAGATGTTTATTGTTTTTTTTCAATTTTAGTTTTATATTTTTAAATAATTATTATACAAATATTTATTAAAAATAATTAATTATTATTTATTTTATTTTTTTTTTAAAAATAGGAATTTCGGAGGAAGAACATCCCTCAAAATATTCCGACGAACGTATCCTCGGAATATTCCGACGAACGTTTCCTCGGAATATTCCGACGATTATGTCCGACGAAGTATCTGTAGGGATTGTCCGATGGAACGTCTTCCCTCGGAATTTCGTCGGAATGTTGGTCCATCGGAAGTCGTCGGAATTTCGTCGGTGTGTCTGACGAAATTCCGAGGAAATATTTTTTTCCGACGAAATAATTTCGACGACCAATTTCCTCGGAATGTCGTCGGAATACGTCTATTCCGACGATATTCCGAGGAAATTGGCCCTCGGAATATCGCTGTTTTCTTGTAGTGTGAGAACCATAAATTTATATATTTGATGCGCCCGAAAGCAAAATTACAAGATTTTTCTTCTCACTTGATATCTCCAAACCTCAAGAAGATATGTTCTTAGAATATGTTTACCATTGTCAGTGTTCCTATCCAACTAAGTCTCGTCTATGTTCTTTGTCTTAGAGCGCATGCATGGCTGGTTTCTTTTCCTAACTCTAATTTAGTTTTATGATGCCATTATTTTCTCAAATTTGAGTCATGACATCATAACACTATGTTACAACTGTGAGATTTGATAGAATTAAGAGAGTTTAAATGAAGAATTTACAAGAACAAGAGAGAAAGATAAGAGATTTTAACACATAAGAGAATGAGAAAAATGATTTTCTTTGAATATTCCAATGGTGACTACAAAATTGATTATATGTCTTTCTAGGATATCCAACACACAAAAATACTGTAATGCCCCTTGAACTATTTTTTTCTTTTTATTTATCACTTTATGTCAATAATCCCCTTCAATCTTGACTATAAGAACTAGTCAAGATTGGACACCGTGAAGCATTCCCTCATTAAAATCTTAATCTGGAAAAAATACTTAGGATAAAAAAAAAATGAAGGAAAAAGAGTAGAACACTTCATGGTCAAAGGGGTTCAGTGTGATGGGAGCTCTATCAGCCCAAGATTTGGGTGGATGAACTCACACACTTTAGAGCTTGCTGCCTTGGTGAAGATATCAGCCAATTGATCTTCACTTCTTGTGTAACAAGGGAGGATGACTTGCTGCTCCATTGTTTGCCTAACCTTATGACAATCCACCTCAATGTGTTTGGTCCTTTCATGGAATACATTGTCAGACGCTATGTCGCAATACATAGTGATAGGTGAGGTTGTTTCTATGCCAAAGTCTTTCAGTAGTCCCTTGATCCATATGAGTTCACTAGTAAACTTGCTTATAGATCGATATTCTGCTTTAGCACTTGAACACGACAACACCTTCTGCTTCTTGCTCTTCCAAATAACCAAATTCCCTCCTATAAAGGTGAAATAACCAGTTGTTGACCTTCTGTCAACTCTACCCCAGTCCAATCAGCATCACAATATCCCAAAATTTTGGTATTCTTGTTGCAACCCATCCATACTCCTTTCCCTGATGCTTCTCTCAAATATCTCAAGATTCTTTCCCCCATGTTCCAGTGATGTATCTTGAGAGTTTGCATGTACTGACTGACTTGGTTGACAGCTAAGCACACATCTAGCCAGGTGATAGTAAGGTAGATGAGTTTCCCATCCATTCTTTTATAGTGTTTAACATGTCCAGGGTTTGTCCTCAAACTCCCCCTCACGCAACACCTTATAGCCTTCTTCCAGTGGAGTCTTTTCTGCTCTTCCTCCAAGTTCACCTACCTCACTCAACAAATCTAGTGTCTATTTTTTTTTGGGATAAGAACAGTCCCATTTTNGTGATAGTAAGGTAGATGAGTTTCCCATCCATTCTTTTATAGTGTTTAACATGTCCAGGGTTTGTCCTCAAACTCCCCCTCACGCAACACCTTATAGCCTTCTTCCAGTGGAGTCTTTTCTGCTCTTCCTCCAAGTTCACCTACCTCACTCAACAAATCTAGTGTCTATTTTTTTTTGGGATAAGAACAGTCCCATTTTAGATCGGCATATCTCAAGCTTACCCAAATCTTTAATATCAAAGGAAGATTTTAGAAAAGCTTTGGTTAAAGTGATACCTTCAATTCATCTGATGATGATGTCGTCCACATATATGAGGATGACCACAATGCCTTGTTGACTGGTGAGGGTGAAAAGAGTGTGATCAGCTTCAGACTTGATGAACTCTCTTCTATTGAGAGTTGTACTAAACTTATGATATCAGGCTCTTGGTGAATATTTCAACCCATATATTGCTTTCTTCAGTCTAAGCACATTTCATGGTTTAACAAGATGTTCCATACCTCGAGGTGGTCTCATGTATACCTCATCATCCAGTTCTTCTTGTAGAAATGAATTCTTGACATTCATCTGCTATAGATCCCATTCCAAGTTGACTGTCAATGACAACACAATCCTTATAGTGTGGAGTTTGGTAACTGGAGAAAATGTATCATGACAGTGTTCACCATATGTCTGAGTAAATCCTCTTGCAACCATCCTAGTCTTTTTCCTTTCTGTTTTTCCATTTGCTAGGTACTTGATGGTGAAGATCCAACAACTTGTCACTGCCTTTTTTCCTTTGGGAAGCTCAGCCTCATACCAACTATCATTGACTATCATAGCATTGGTTTCATTCCCAAACTATTCTCTCCACTTTTCATGCTCCATTGCGTCTTCATATGAATTTTGGATATACTCTTGATCCAATTCACCAATAAAAACCACGTGTTATGGAGGGTAATGTACCAATGTATAGGGTGAGCAACTGCATTGTTTTTTATGTACACTTTGGTGTTTACCTACTTGGATGGTTTCTTGACCCTTGTACTCCATCTTTATGGTTGTAGTTCTTCTTGCATTCCATCTTGATCATGGACAACTGAATCATGGACAGTTCAATCGTGGACAGCTGAATTATAGATAGCCAATTCATGGACAACTTAATCATGGACAGTTGAATCATGGACAGCTGAATCATGGACAATTAAATCGTGGTAAGCTGAATTGTAGACAGTCGAATCATTGACAATTGAATCGTGGACAACTTATGATTCGTGTTGATATCCTCCCTCATGATCAGGATGGACTACTACTACAACTTCTTCAGCTTCTTGAGTAGTATAAGGTCCCATAGTTTCCTTACTCTCCTTCGATTGACTAATTCCAAGACTTTCCAAGATGATTCTCAGGTTATTTGCTCTATCTAAGTCTGATTGGGATATATCTTTCACTTAATCCCAACTCTTCTCATTATAATATCCCTTATTCTCCACAAATTTCACATATCTTGTTATAACACTTATAACCCTTTTGTGTTGGAGAGTAGCCAATGAACATAGCTTTTGAGCTTTTGACATCTAACTTGCTCCTTTGTTCCCCTGGTATCAACAAAAGGAAGATGCATCCGAATACACACAGATGATCCAACGAGATTTTATTGTTGTTTAATACCTCAAATGGAGACATATCATTGAGAATCTTAGTGGGAATCCTATTGACCGGATAACAAGCAGCCATCATAGCATCACTCCAAAACCTCTTTAGGACATTAGTATGGAACATCATTTACTTTGCCACTTCCATCAGATGTCTATTCTTCCTCTTAACTACTCCACTTTTTTGGGGAGTATAAGGACAACTTGTATGATGTATAATCTCTTGCTGAGCTGGATACTGCTTGAATGTTTGACTTGTGTATTCTCCATCATTATCTGACCTAAGAATTTTGATTTTGGCACTGAAATGATATAAGACGTGGGTCTGGAAATTCTTAAAATCTTCAAACACTCTGTCTTTAGACTGAATCAGTGTAACCCAAGTGTACTTAGACTTCTCAGTGATAAAGGTCACAAAGTATTTGTAATTTTCTCTAGACAAACATGGCGAAGTCCACACATTTTTGAATCATCCATCTCTTCCAGCTATGGAGCATGGATTAATTATGTGAACTTAAGAAAAAAAGCTTAAAAAATCGGAAGAGAATGAAGAAAACTAGGTCTCAAGAGCTAAAAGCCTCTGATACCATGTAAGATTTGATACAATTAAGAGAGTTTAAATGAAGAATTCACAGGAACAATAGAGAGAGATAAGAGATTTCAACAGAGAAGAGAATGTGAAAATTGTTTATCTGTCTTTTTAGGGTAACCAACACACAAAAATATTGTTATGCTCCTTAACTATTTTCTCTTTTTATATATCACTACATGTCCACAATGACATGGTCGTCACCACTTGGTCTTCATGTTAACCTGTTGTATCTCATTCATGATGCGTCACATTATATATGTTTCAGTGGATAGGTTTTTATCGCGTTTTAGGACTTTCCGAGCCGTTTTGCGATAAAAACTGTTTTACGATTTTAGACAAGATGTTTCCTGATACGATGACGTTTTTATAAGACTTAAACGTATAGTTTGACAATGTACGATGTTCCATCTAATCATTTCTGTTTTATACGATCTTCCTGAATTCTTACGAGAAAAGAAGACTTTTACGATTTTTATCATAAAACTCGAATGGTAAGATGGGTCGAGATGAAACAATAGAGGTTTCGACCAAGGTTAAGAGCACGATGGAATCGAAGGACGTATGCCTTACGTTGAGGATGCGGGGGAGCGAGGCTCGGGACGGTCAGCTCGACGTACGGCGAGCCGAACCGTGTTGGTTCAGCTCGCCGTACGGCGAGCTGATTTGAGGTGATTAGCTCGCCACACGGCAAGCTGAACCAGCTAGTTCAGCTTGTCGCACGTCAAACTGGTTTGGTCGAACCTGCTCGTAGTGTGGCGGATGCGGTTTTCTGCGGTTTTCGCTTAACTTGGGCAATCGTGTAATCGGACATTGTTTCGTTCGTTTTTCCGAGATGACAATTTCCAAGTTTCGCGCGGATTTCCTTTGTTTGGAAAGTCCTTAAAATTTTATTAAACAACTTCTCGTGTTTTATAAAACGTATTTTTATTTTTGCGGAAAGTTTTGATCATTGATTCCATCGTACCGATTTTGACCCCAGTAGTCTTCAAGAAAGACTGCAGAACGTTGCATACACTGTTACTAACATGGGCCAGAAGGGATGAAGCCACAAGAAGTTTCATGGCTACTTGGTTCAGCGTCAACAGAGAAGTTGTGGATACTTGTTTTCCAACAAGTAGCTCATTTTCCACACCATAGCTCACCCAGTGCAACAGTCAAGCTAAATGACTATAACTAAGCGCTGAGTGGGAGGCAACCCACTATTAGGTAATTTTTCTTTTGTTTTTTTTTTCATTTATGTTATGGAACCCCCTGGATAACATGGTGTCCTACACGCGGCAACATAAGAAAAGTCCTCGGGGCTCTGATTGTTCCTCTTCAACAAGCACAAGTGGCGTAGCTCCTCTAAAGCAAAATTCAAACCCTCTTCGCGAGCCTTAACCACGAGTTCCAAGAGATGCATCAAGATGTTTGGACACATCAGAGTGAGAGATATGCCCAAATTGGCCACAATTTCAAGGATTTTGCTAGGAATCAGGAAGAAAAGACCGCAAGATTCGAAAAACGAAAGGTATGCTCCACAAAATCCATCACGAGCGGTTTTGGGGGTTTCAAGCGTAGTAGCTAGTTCGAGCTTGACGCTCCGATCGACACCCCAAGTCGAGTATAAAGCCTCAAGATCATCAGCAGTGGTCGTTGGAAGAGGAAAAGTGAATGACGTATCTATCTTTGCTTAAAGAGTATCGAAAATCGCACAAAGCAAGTAATTTGGAAGAGAAAGAAAGAATTAGAAGAAGAAGGAAAGATCCCAGATATTTATAAGGAAACTTTCTGACACCAAACGGCTCTATCATTAAACGAGGAGATACTGATTAGGTTTCGCCTTGAAAACGACACAAGTAGCTGTTAGAGACGCACGCCATTGGTCCGTCGATAGGAAGAAGACACATGTCTGGTTCTGCCGCCGCAGAAACTAAACCATTTTTTTTTGTCAATTGAGTACGAATAAGCCATCTTAATCTTTTAAGAAAAAAAAATATTGGGGGACAAATGTTGGACCCAATTTTGGCACCTAAGTTAAGTAGGCCCAAACCCATCCGAGATCAGTCATGAGCTCGACATCGACCGGACTCTACGAGGTCGAAAGGATATCCCAGAGATCATGGAAGCAGTTAGAAGAGGAAAAGGCTATAAAAAGGAGCTAGAATGGAGTACAAGGACATAGGGAAACCCAAAGCTATTCACTAATCACATCGACCTCGCTCCATAGATTTCTTGCTCGCTTGTTACTTATACTTTTCATTGTTGTTTTCGATCTTGTAAATGAATTCCATATTCAATAAAAGTCCATTTTTCTCAACTGCATTCGATTGTATCGTTGTGTTTAAGAGTATCGTTGCCCACATCATTTGTCTTCCCCTGATTGAACTCTGGATCACTACAAAATACTTAGTGTGGATTTTAGGATCTACAGTCGAGAACATCTTCTTGATCTCTTCGAACGCTGCGGTGTTAGCATCGGCGTTAACCGCAGAAACGTTTGTTGCTGGAGTGTTTTCAACGTTGGCGTCGACGTTGATTCCATTGCGTCTTTGTTGGTTGTTGAGATTGCCTTTAGTCATGTCCGATCAAGCGTCAGTGGTTTGAAGGTTCGATTGATCCCTAACTGATGCAGCATCATAGTACCTTCACCGCCAACCAACAACTTTTCTATTTTCGGTTTTTGAAAGATTTCCTTTTTATTCGTATTTTCCTATTATTAGATTTCCTAAATTTCAGAGAGTTAGGTTATTTTAACCATCTCTAATACCTATATAAAGTGTTGTAAGTTGGCTTTAATAAGTAGCTTTTGATAATTAATAAACTAGAGTTTCTCTAAAGCCTTGCATTGATTCGATTCCGTCATCAATACGAGAGCCTTGCATCGAATTTGATTAAGTTCTTCGATACAAGAAGTCAGGTCTCTAGAGATTTAATCCTAAATCCCTAGATCGAGCTGAGTTACCGTTGATACGCTGCGCCAGGTTGGTATCAGAGCTTTGCTACGCTCCTCGAATTTTTTTTTCAGTCACCATGGCTAGACCTCGTCGAGTCCCTGTTCAAACCGAAGCAGAAATCACCCGTGACGCCATTGCTGAACTTCGAGCTCAGATGGCAACAATCACCACCGCACTCCAAGCCCTTAATGTTCAACAACCGCTACCACCAGCTCGTAACATTATTGAACAAGGGAATGACAACGAAGAAGATGAAGACGAAGTAGACGACGAGCTTGCCGCAGTTGATGCTAATCCTTTCGCCCCTATTCGAAATAATCGTGCACCTGCACGTGATCTTAACCACAGACTTGATGATGATTTTCAGTGGGAAAAAGGGTTTAAAACAGAAATCCCTGAGTTCCATGGCAACTCCTCCGCAGAAGAAGTACTCGACTGGATAGTAACAGTTGAAGAAATACTTGAATTCAAAAGAGCTCCGCTGGATCGTTGTGTTCNTGTATTAGCGATGCGTTTCCGTAACAGAGCATCGGCGTGGTGGACACAATTGAAGACATCTCGCGCACGTCAGGGGAAACCAAAAATCATGTCATGGGACAAACTGAAATCGAAACTCAAGAAAACATTCTTACCGTATAATTACGACCAGACCATGTTCCAACGTCTCCATAATATTCGACAAGGCTCGCGTTCTGTTGCAGAATATTCCACTGAATTTTTTTCTGCTCCTTACCCGTGTTGACTTGCAGGATTCTGAACGACAACTCGTAGCTCGCTTCACCGCAGGTCTGCGTCAGCAAATACAGCATACAATCACCTTATTTAACCCACTCACATTGGCAGAAGCCCATCAACAAGCACTCACAATTGAAGCGCAGAACAAAAGTGCTAATTTTTCTTGGACATCTTCTCGTCCTTCTCGTACCACTCCAAATCAGACTACTGCAACCACAAGTGATGATACACCTACTGCTAAAACAGAGACAGCTATTGTACCTCTCGATAATCGTCAAAACCGACCAAGTTCACTTCGATGTTTTTCATGCGGGGAAATTGGTCATCGTCAATCTAACTGCCCTACACGGAACCGTCGTGGTCTTCTTCTTGACACAGCGGGTAATGACGTCGAAGTTATATACGATGAGGAAGTGGTCAACACTGACGATGATGCTGAAGTTCTCACCGCAGATACTGGTACATCATTAATGGTTCGTCGAATTTGTCTACCCCCCGTGGTAATGACGAGAATCTTCAACGCAATAATTTATTTCATTCTAAATGCACCATTGGAGGTAAGGTCTGTAAGTTCATTATTGACTCCGGTAGTAGTGAAAACGTGATAGCAAAGGATGTGGTGGTTAAACTCAATCTTCCTACGGAACGTCACCCTTACCCATACAAACTTGCGTGGCTGGATAAAAAGACAGACGTCCAAATCACTCATCGCACGTTGGTTTCTTTTTCTATTGGTGATGCTTATAAAGACGAAGTACATTGTGATGTTGCTCCCATGGATGCATGCCATATGCTTCTTGGACGTCCGTGGATGTCTGATCGTCGCACTCATCATGATGGCTACCTCAACACCTATAGTTTTCGCTTCAACAACCGCAATTTTACTCTCCAGCCATCTTTACCGGAACGACAAAGCTTACCGTCTCCTTCTCCCGTGTTGATTCTTCACCGTAAGCCGTTTGAAGCTTTGTTTAGAGAGGAGGGTTTTATGTTTGTTCTTCTCACATCCGACCCGGCGATATCACTTCCATCAGTTCCTAGTGCTTTTACATCCTTGCTTGATGAATTTCGCGATGTCTTCCCTGATGATTTACCTCCCGGACTTCCCCCACTCCGTGATATTCAACATCACATTGATTTAGTTCCAGATGCAGCACTTCCAAACAGAGCTCATTACCACATGAGTCCTACTGAGCATGAGGAGTTACGACGGCAAGTAGAGGATCTCGTCGTCAAAGGCTTCTTACGGGAAAGTCTAAGCCCTTGTGCAGTTCCCGCGTTGTTAATTCCCAAAAAGGATGGATCGTGGCGAATGTGCGTAGACAGTCGCGCTATTAATAAAATTACCGTCCGTTACAGATTTCTAATACCACGCCTTGATGATTTATTGGATCAAATTGGTGCTGCGTCCATATTCTCAAAACTCGATCTTAAGAGTGGTTATCACCAAATACGGATTCGCCCAGGAGATGAGTGGAAGACAGCTTTTAAAACTAGGGAAGGGCTTTTTGAGTGGCTTGTTATGCCCTTTGGGTTGTCAAATGCACCTAGTACTTTTATGCGTGTCATGAACCAGGCACTGCATCCTTTTATAGGGAAATTTGTCGTTGTCTATTTTGATGATATTCTTATCTTCAGCATGACTATGGCCGACCATCTTGTCCACTTACGTGAGGTCCTTCTTGTTCTCCGTCGTGATCAGTTGTTTGCCACCAAAAAGAAGTGCGAGTTTGGGTCTTCTCACGTCCACTTCCTTGGTTATATCGTTTCTGAAAGTGGTTTAGCTGTCGATCCTAGTAAAGTAGAGGCTATTAAAACGTGGCCAACACCGTCTCGTTAACCAAGACTCGTAGCTTTCATGGTCTAGCTTCCTTTTATCGTCGTTTCGTCCCGCAATTCAGCAGTCTAATGGCACCACTAACGGATTGTATCCGTCGTGAGGGACAGTTCGTTTGGACACCAGCCGCAGATGATGCCTTTGAGACAATTAAGACGAAACTCAGTTCTGCTCCGATTCTCGCTCTTCCAGATTTTTCTCAGGTTTTCGAACTTCACTGTGATGCTTCAAAAACTGGGATTGGTGCGGTTCTTACTCAGCGGGGTCGTCCTATAGCATTTTTCAGCGAAAGGATCAGTGGTGCTCGCATGCGCTATAGCACTTATGACATTGAGTTCTATGCAGTAGTACAATCTATCAAGCATTGGCGACATTACCTGATGCAGCATCATAGTACCTTCACCGCCAAGCAACAACTTTTCTATTTTCGGTTTTTGAAAGATTTCCTTTTTATTCGTATTTTCCTATTTATTAGATTTCCTAAATTTGAGAGAGTTAGGTTATTTTAACCATCTCTAATACCTATATAAAGTGTTGTAAGTTGGCTTTAATAAGTAGCTTCTGATAATTAATAAACTAGAGTTTCTCTAAAGCCTTGCATTGATTCGATTCCGTCATCAATACGAGAGCCTTGCATCGAATTTGATTAAGTTCTTCGATACAAGAAGTCAGGTCTCTAGAGATTTAATCCTAAATCCCTAGATCGAGCTGAGTTACCGTTGATACGCTGCGCCACTAACCCCCCCTCCTTTTAGCGCCAAAATGTGTGAACCAAAATTTGCACTATTAATTTCCGTCGATTTAGAAACGTTCGGAAAATCTCTAATTTCTCAGAAGTTCCCGGATATCTGCTAAACCACACACCAAGCAATCAGAACAATAAAAACAGGCGAGAAAAATATGAGAATCGAAAAAGAACGAAGAGAAGTTTTATTCAAATCTGCACAAAGCGTTAAAACAAATTGGAAATCTTGATCGCAAGAGTCGACGGCAAATTCCCTGATTCTAGTAACCTAAGATTGCTAGATCTAATTGAGACGCAGCTCGATAATAAAAATGAAAAGTTGTATATTTGTTTTAAGTACTAAATTTTCTGTGTAAAAAGGATCCCCCTTTCTCTAGCCTTGGACCCTCCTTATATACTCCTACTAGATCAGTTTAGCTTTTTCCTTTTGCCGCCAGGGCCATGTATATCTCTTGGCAGAAATATTCTATTTTTGTCCGATCTTCAACTATCCTTCAAACTTGACCTTTATCTTCGAAAACTTAACGTTTATCCTTTCCTCAGATAAAAACATAAACCGTCATAGTTTCTATGGGCTAATTCCCATACAGGATTGTAAGTGAGCTTTTAACCGGGTTAAGACCTCTTTGGGCCATTTTTTTTACTTCATGCGTTTTTATGATTTTCTTCGGGAATCAACCTTGATATGATGTTGGTTTAACGAAAGTCCGGAAAATTCATAAATGAAATGAGTCAATGCATCTGATGGAACTCAAATTAAAATTAAATGTCTACTCTTTATATTAAAAGACTGGCGCTGGTCATTTCTCCAAATCTGGAGATACGAATTTGTCTCAACATTTGCCAAAACTCAAATCTTTTTCTTTGTTTCTGAATACAGATCTGCTCAAACTAAGGAAGGCTTTTTTTTTTTTTTCTGTGATTGATCCATGTTTGATAATGTTGAATCTGACGTGAAGATTTAGGAAGCAATTAGGAGGATTCCTTTTGATTTATGATGCGAGTTTTGTACTTGATTTCTGCTAATGTGTGAGTGCTTTTTCACAAGAAAATAGTTTAGGTTTTGTAACATCCGTCTCATCCTCACTCGAAACTGGCGTGTTATCAATTCCCAACTTATATCAAAAACCCATAAAAAGTTGAAAGTCGACTTTCATATTAATAATTAAATAAATCTATAAATCCAATAAGCGAAATAACTGAAATAATCATCAAAATTAGCAAAACGTAAGTCTTAAAATAAAATATAATGCCTAAACACCATCGGTCTGAATGGTAACATACTTGTCTATCTCACCAGGAAAAGAGAAAAAGAGAGATAAGTAACAGGAGAGTCACTCAATAAGGTATGAGATGCTAAACCCAAAGTTTATTAACTTAGACAGAGCACTCCTAATAAAAATAGCTTAATCCTAACATATGAAAATCACGGCACCAAAGTCTCCAAGAAACATACAAGGTTCCTAGTTACGGGGTAAGTGCCTGCACACCCCCAAATAGAGATCTCCCCCAATAAGAGGATTCATGTATGGGACTAGTTCTCATAAACACCGCCTCGAGACGCTAATCCACCTCTAGGCTACGGTCAACAAGTTGACTAAATCTGACCGTAGCAAATCTACGACAACACACACACCCGACCTACATAAATATATATATATATATATATATATCTGTATCCGCTAACATTCCCATAACTTTTAATAAACAACGAATATATATACATATATATATTATATCAAGGTTGAACAATCTCACCTTTTACATCCGGTTTAAGAAAAGAACCTAATACTATATCAAGCGGACTCCAAACCGACTCAATTCACGAAGACTGAATATATAACAATTAAACTATATTTACTCGAAAGCCTAGGGCTGTGCATGAGAAATTACGAGAATATCCCTCACCTTAGAAACTTAGAAAGTGGTGTTAACTTTGGATCCTCAATGGACTCCAAATCTGAAATCATGGCCAAAAATTGAGTCAAAAAGATCTTCAAACGAGAAAAAAAACAGATAATTGACAGTCTGGTCAAAGGAAACAGTAAAAGTCAATGGTTAACAGTCAAATCGGTCAACGGTCAACTGTCAAAACAGTCAGACCAATCAACCCGGACCGGTTAACCTAACAAGACCAAAATCGAATCATACTGGCCTGTTACCTTAACCAAACAAAATCAATTTAAACCGGTTACCGAGTTACTAACCAGGATGACTTGGTCAGTCTGACCGAGTCACCGATGGCGGTAATCGGCAACACGAAAATNAAATCGGTCAACGGTCAACTGTCAAAACAGTCAGACCAATCAACCCGGACCGGTTAACCTAACAAGACCAAAATCGAATCATACTGGCCTGTTACCTTAACCAAACAAAATCAATTTAAACCGGTTACCGAGTTACTAACCAGGATGACTTGGTCAGTCTGACCGAGTCACCGATGGCGGTAATCGGCAACACGAAAATGTGGCAGTTTAACTGAAACATCACCGGCTGCGATTTCTCTGATGAACAAAGACGGCATGCGGCGGCGTGTTACGGTCACGCGCGGAGGCACAGTGGTGAGTTAGGGCGCATGGACTGCATGCTGCGGCTGCTCTCGGAGCTCCGGATTCGTCTCAACGTCAAGAGCAGGGTGGTACCCTTAGATTTTTGATACGACAAGTGGTTAGAGAGTGATCGTCGATTTACTAAATCATCCAAAAAATGAAGCTAAGGGCGTTATGGGGTTACCTTCGATGGCAAGCGGCGGTTCTGACACGGGTCTATCTGAGACGGGTCTGCACTCGTTCGTCAGTAGCTGCGGCGGCATGGACTCCAAAATCCTTAGTTGAATCTCTGTAGGGTTTCAACACATTGTATATTTCTGAATAAAATAATGAAACTGGTTTAAATAGTGGAGACTGCCCTAGGGTTTCCAGCAATGGGTATGGGTCTTGATGGGCAAAAATATTTGAATCGGGAAGTATAAGGGTCAAAATTGGTTGCGACGGAGTCAACGTCATAAAATCTACGATAAAGGTTTATCGCTGCAGTAACTTTCTACTGAAGATTGCCTAAAGCATTTCTACGATAAAATGTCAAAAACAAAACTAAACGAAGAGACCGAGACGCCAACCAACCGGTCCGCATACGAACCTGTCACCATATGGCGACCAGTGATCCCTCGACCCGGTCACCATATGGCGACCGGTTGGTCCCTCGACCTGATGGCCATATGGCGACCAGTTGATTCCTCGACTCGATCGCCATATGGCGACCGGTTAGTCCCTCGATCCGTTCGCCATATGACGACTACCACCTTGTCGCCATATGTCGACTGGTCCGCACACGAACCGGTCACCATATGGCGACCGGTTGGAAATTTAACCCAATCACCATATGGTGGTCAGCTTGGATAATAAGCCCGATCACCATGTGACGACCGGGAAAATCCAAGCCAACACGTTCACGCTCCATCGCTGATGCTATCCTCTACGCAGTATTGCTATGAAGTCTCTCATTTCGTCTCGAACGGAGTTATCATTAGAACTTTACGATAAAAGTCACGGAAATTTTTCTTATCGTATAAATTCATTATCGTTTGTATGGAATGAAGATGTTTTGTTATTAACTCAAGTCTTCTTAGAGTATGGTTTTAGACGAATTTCAGCCCAAAGATACAATGATGGTTTAACTCTTTACTCGCAGAAAGAAGATAAATGTCAAGTTTGAAGATAAATAGAAGATTTCTGAAGAAAAATGGAAAGATCAAGATAACTGGAAGATTTCCGATAGACTAGAATCTGGGCGAAAAGGAAGGACTAAACCGCCTAAGGAGGGAGTATATAAGCAGAAGGCCAAGGACATAAGAAGGACACGTTTTTAGAGCTCTCACCACCAAATGTAGAAGTAGAAACTTTCCGTTTTTTGTTATCAAGCTGCGTCTCAACTAGGGTTTTCAGTCTTAGGTTGTTAGAACTAGGGAACTCGCCGTCAGCTCTTGTAGCCAAGGCTTACTTTTGTTGTACCAATCTTACGCAGAATTCGGAATAAGAATCCTCTTCGCTCTCTATCTCGCTTTTCATATCTTTTTATTTTTATCGTGTTCTTGATTGCTTGTGTGCGGTTCCGTAGATAGCCGGGTCCACTGGGAAATTAGGGTTTTCCCTAAGTTCCTTTTTTACGTAAAATCGACAGGGGTGAATTTTGGTTCCCATAGTTTGGCGCTAGAAGGAGGGGAGGTCGGATCTATCTTACACTCAAGCCGCAGCACGCTCGATCCAGTACGATGTCTGATGGACAACAAACTCGCGTCGAAAGCAACACTGTTTATAGAACACCACCACCAGATGTGTCTGCGGTTAACGCTAACGCTAACACCGAGACCATCGAGAAGATGCTCACTGACTTCAACAAGAAGTCAGAGGAGCAAGAAAAGCTCATTGGTTCACTCGCAAAACATGTCGAAACCTTAACTGCGAAAACCAAGGCAATTCGCCCCCGCGGAACTACTAGGATCCGCAGAAGAAGGCTCGATTTCGTGACTCCTAAGGATCCCCCCATAACCGAGCAGGGAAATCTTCCAGAGAGAAACTCCGAAAAAGATAACGCTGATGCGACGCTGTCGAAAGGGTTAACTAAGAAACAAGCGACCGATCCGATCCGTCAGAAGAAGACGCAGACGTCCATCCAAGGAGGAGGAAAAACCGCACCCCTCAGCCGGAATCCTCTCCCGAGCGTTCTCTTACTGAGGACGGTGAGGAGCTCTACTGTGTGCAACGCGAAAAAACGGCAGAGGAACGATCTCGAGTTACACGCAGCAAACACCGACAAGGTCATAAAACTTCTGGCAACCTAACTGAGATTTGCAATCTCCGCGACTACATTACTAAAACGGCCGCAGCGGTAAAAGTGGTGAAGTCTCAAATTCACCATGCTACCAGCACTGCACCCAAGATAGATCGGCTGCTATATGAATCTTGGAAAACGCCTTTTACGGTTCGCATCACCGAGGTCAAGCTACCCGATCCTGGAAAGCTTAGAGTGCCAGCTTACGACAGGACGACCGATCCCAAAGCGCACCTGCAGGCCTTCCAGATAACCATGGGACGAGCCAAGCTCAAGGATGGCGAAAAAGACACGGGCTACTGCCTTCTTTTCGTCGAAAAACTAGAAGGAGCAGCGCTCGAGTGGTTCGCCAAGCTTAAGTGGAATTCAATCAGGAGTGTCCGCCAGCTTGCTTCCAAATTTCTGAAGCAATACTTGATGTTTATAAATCGGGAAACTTCCAACACCGACCTCTAGAGCTTATCCTTGAAGGAAGACGAACCTCTCCACGAGTTAATAAGCAAGTTCAAACTTATCATGGCTATGGTTAGCGGAATAAGCGACAGAGCCGCCATCGACGCGCTCAGAAAATCGCTCTGGTTCAAGTCTAAGTTTCAAAAGTGGATAACTCTCGAGAAACCGCGGACGATCCAAGACGCGCTCCACAAAGCTACCGATTACATAACCATCGAAGAGGAGACTAAAATCCTGTCTAAACAGCATAAGCCGGCGAATTTGTCCACAAAGGACATCGCGTCTAAGCAGAAGCTGAGAAAGAAAAACCCTCGTAACGACAAATTCGTCCATCACGAGGGACAGGATCTCCAAGGGGAGACTAAAATCTGGATCAGAGCAGGGGCAAACTACGGGGAACATGTGGTCGAGGAATTTGAATTACGACAAAAATTCCTTCTGCAATCTCCACCAGACTCGCGGGCATTCTACTGTGAACTGCAAAGTTCTCGGCGCTAGTCTGGCCGCAAAGTTGCTCGCGGGCGAACTCTCTGAGGTATCCAGCGTGAAGGACCTCATCCGCGATTCAGATCGCTTCCTGAAAACCGATAAGAACTCACGAGCGGAAACTCCACCTCAA
>CAKOAT010323599.1:6832-19151 GCA_932364175.1 Eruca vesicaria subsp. sativa
ACCGAGATAGTGGAGCTTGAAAGTGACATAACCTAAACGGCTCTCTCTCTCCATTTGAACTCTTCTCCAACGGCTCTCTCTTCTCTTTGCCGACATTCATCTTGTCTCTACGGTGAAATATCTTCCTTGTCTCTCAACCACCAGTGTTCTCTTGCCTTACAAGTCACTCATGTTCCTTATAAGTCAAGTCTTGTACGGAAAGTACGGATTGCCTTGATTCACACGTTTGTGCATACCAGACGTCTAATCTCTTGTCTTCTTTTGTTTCTTCATGTCAATAATCCGTACAATGAGCTCAAGGAGATGGTAACTTGTGAGTCAAGGTAGTTCGACGTAAAGGAGCATGGAAAGTGAGACTCTAAGAGGAGTAGAAGGTTTGGGAGTTTGTATCCGTTAGAAGATAAGGCTCAGCAAAATGGAGAAGCTGGTGCTAGCTGTAAAGGACAAGAGCATCTAGTTATATGCTCTGGGCATCAAGCGTGTGAGCCATATGGTCCATGTATTCAAACTACACGCTCCTCAGTCATGCTGACTTCACATGCTTCTACTTTTACCTTTCTTATCTTGTTATCAATCCTTCTCCTATATATTGTAACGAGTAAGCCATCTTATAATACACACAGAATTTCATTCTCATTTCTCTCAAAGGTTCATCATGATTCTCCATTAAGTTTTTCTCTCATTCTCACCCGAATCTCTCTTTCTCTACATACAATCTTTTCTTCCCTAAAATATTATTGTTGACACCTACACTGATCCTGGGACACTCCAATTCCAAGACCCTCTAGTATGTTCCTCAAACAATCAGCCTTGTCTGATGGTTGAGACAGCCCTTCAAGCTCCTCCCAGTTTTGTTCTTCATAGTAACCTTTCTCCTCCATGAACTTAACATCCCGAGACACCAGAATCCTTCTTGAAATAGGATCAAAGCATTTGTATCCTTTTTGAGTGGTAGAATACCCAACCAACATAGCCTTGGTACTCTTAGCTTGTAGCTTGTTCCTTAGCTCGCCTGGAACCAGAACATAACACACACACCCAAAAATTCTTAAATGATCTAGGACTGGTTTGCTCTTGTTGAGGACTTCAAAAGGACACTGACCATCCAGAACTCTTGTTGGTGTCCTATTGATTAGGTAGCACGCAGCAATCACAGCATCACTCCAGTACCTCTTTGGAACATTCTTGTGAAACATCATGGACCGGATTACTTCCATAAGGTGCCTGTTCTTCCTTTCAGCAACTCGATTCTGTTGAGGTGTATAAGGGCAGCTTGTCTGGTGTAGGATCCCATGAAGAGCAAGATGATCCTTAAATGCATGGCTAGTGTACTCCCCACCATTATCAGACCTGAAAATCTTAATCTTGGCATGATAATAATGGTTAGTCACATAAGCTTGAAAATTTTTAAATGCATCAAGAACNTTTTAATTAATGTTAACCAGGTGTATTTGGATTTTTCATCTATGAATGTGACATAGTACTTATAATCATCCCTAGATAAACATGGAGCAGTCCAAACATCAGAATGAATCAAATCAAAACACTTATCATAGATAGTAGAAGATCTTTGAAACACACTCTTACAATGTTTACCCAAAATACAAGCTTCACAATCCTTAGTATTAAACATGACACCTGGTAACATAATGCATAAGGCCCTAACATGTGGATGTCCTAGCCTAGCATGCCACAAAGCATCCTTACTCAAAGATGAAACAGAACTAAAAGAAAAACAGGAACTAATATTCGGATCAAGGTCTTCAAGCACATAAAGGTCTCCTTTTGTGGCTCCTTGTCCAATGAATTTACTGCTCTTAATATCCTGAAACTTGACATCATTAGGACTAAAAATAACATTGCATTGAAGATCAGTAGTGCATTTATTAACATATAATAGATTAGAAGTAAACTCAGGCATGAAGAAAGCTTTAGAATCTTTATCAAACAATCTTAGTTTGCCAATGCCCCTAATAGGAACTCTATCTCCATTAGCAATCATTACATTTCCCTGAGCTGGTTCAATATCTCTTATCAAACTATTATCACTAATCATGTGATGAGATGCACCAGAATCAATAATCAATGGTTTATACAATTTTTTAGCCACATTAGTCCTAGGTTTATCATGTCTACTTTTCAGGTTCTCTAGTATGTCTACTAATTTATTAGCAATACTAGGTTCATTAGCAGCAATGTATGAAGTCTCAATAATGTCTAGAAACCTATCATTTGTACTAGGCATTATATGAGCAGCATATGAGTATCCAAGAGGGTTTCCGAGTTTGTTACCAGACTCCTTAAGAGCCTTGATGAATGATTCAATGTCAGCTCTGGTGTACACTTCCTGATCCATATAAACACTTTTGTGTTTGTAGAGTGTTTAATAGATAATCAGATTAATTTATGTGACAGATTTAAGAGAATAGAGAGAATTGATGAACTAGAGAGAGAGAGACTCAAAACTCCATTAGCTTTTATTATTCAGAGAGAGTTTACAATATATAAGAGGAAATACAAGGGTTTTCGTGGTCTATGAGATCCAGACCGTGTGGAGTCAACCAAGGAGCCTAAATGGACCAATGGGAGAGGTTACATGCTTTTGGCATAAGGCATCTTTGGACCAGATACTACTTTTGCTTTTCCAGCTGTGCCAGCCTGTCCATGTGCCTCTTATCTTCCCTTTTCTTATCCACAACTCAACAATAAAGCAGCAAGGTAACTTTGGCTCATTTACCATTCACCCGGGTAAGTTTGGTCGATCTCAATACCCCATATCTCCTTCTCATAATTGATCAACTCATTTCAACACCCCCCCTCAAGCTTGACCATGTGAAACAAGTCAAGCTTGGAATGCCATGTGATCTTCCTCATTAAAAACCTTACCAAAGAAACCCTCCTTAGGGACAAAACCTTGATAAGGAAAAGAGTAAAGACCCCATGGCGAGGGGATCAGCTGTTTGGAGTCAGATCAATGAGCCCTAACCTGGAAAGGATGGACTCCATTGTCTTTAATCTGGCAGCCTTAGTGAACACATCTGCAAGCAGATCTTCACTTCTTGTATAGCAAGGTAGAATCACTCCTAAGATAATCATCTGTCTCACCTTATGACAATCCACCTCAATGTGCTTGGTTCTCTCATGAAACACTGAATTGGAGGCAATATGTATAGCTGCTTGATTGTCACAATGCATGGTCATGGGAGTAGATTGCTCAATCTCCAAATGCGTCAATATACCCTTGATCCATACCAACTCGTTTGTCAGCTTCAACATAGCTCTAAACTCAGCTTCTGCACTTGAAAGGACAAAGCACATTGAGGTGGATTGTCACAAGGTGAGACAAGCTGTGGAGCAGAAGATTATTCTACCTTGCTATACAAGAAGTGAAGACCAGTTAGCTGATATCTTCACCAAGGGAGCAAGCAGCAAGGTCTGTGAGTCCATACACCCGAGATTGGGACTCATAGACTTAGCTAGATCATGATCCTCCTAAGCCNTACCTTGCTATACAAGAAGTGAAGACCAGTTAGCTGATATCTTCACCAAGGGAGCAAGCAGCAAGGTCTGTGAGTCCATACACCCGAGATTGGGACTCATAGACTTAGCTAGATCATGATCCTCCTAAGCCATGAAGTATCTACTCTTTTACTTTGTGTGTTTTATCCCATTGGGTTTTAGCACAAAGGTTTTAATGAGAGATGCCTTCATGGGGTCCAAGCTTTACCCATATCTTATGGCTAAGCTTGAGGGGGAGTATTGACATGAAGCCATAACAAGGAAGCTAGTTAAGAGAAACACTTCAGCTAAGTAAAGGAAGAAGACCAGTCCGTATATTGGTCCGTACAACCTTGGAGTACAAGCTACCATGCTAACCCTAGCTTACCTTGGAAGGCAAGACATATTCAAACTCGCCAAGAAAGCATCTAGAAGCTGAAGAGAGCCGTTGGGACTTTTGCACCAAGAAGAATGAATATATTAAGAAGAGTCACATGTTCCTTTTAAGGAGATATCCGTTTGGGACATGTCCCTTTCATACCTTGGCGAGCTCCCCTTTGTTTAGTATATTCTTGTCCTAAGCTAGATTAGTTTATTGTGTTTATTAATTCTGGTCAAGGCATTCTGGCCTATATATGTATGTACGCAATACACATTATAATCAAGGAAAATAATTTCCTCATCACACTTTACTTGTTACTCTCTCACTCTCTCACACGGATTCAACTCACTCTCTTTCCTTCACTTGTTCATCCTTGTTCTTCATTTTACTTTTAATGAGGATCAGTTAGCTGATGTCTTCACTAAGGCTGCAAGGCAGAAGGTTATGGAGTCAATTCATGTCAGGTTGGGTCTTATTGACTTAACTCCACCCGCCTAAACAACTCTCCTGATCATGAGGTCTCTACTCTTTTACTCATCAAGGTTTTGTCCCAAAAAGGGTTTTCTTTGGTGAGGTTTTAATGAGGGAGAGGTCATGGTCCTTCCAAGCTTGACTTGTTCCACATGGTCAAGCTTGAGGGGGAGTGTTAAGCTGAGTTAGTAAAAAAGAAGAGAAGACATTGGAGATGGCTGTGTAGTGTTTAGGAGTGAAATAGAGATGGTGCAGATTTAGGGTGATGGTACGGACTGTACGGACATGTGTTCGGGCTGTACGGACCATCACTCTCTAAACCACTTCAGATCCCTCCTTAAACATGTTTTGGTATTGTGCAAATATAGGGTGAGAAGTTGAACGGATATGGCATCCGTACAATGAGCTCAAGGAGATGGTAACTTGTGAGTCAAGGTAGTTCGACGTAAAGGAGCATGGAAAGTGAGACTTTAAGAGGAGTAGAAGGTTTGGGAGTTTGTATCCGTTAGAAGATAAGGCTCAGCAAAATGGAGAAGCTGGTGCTAGCTGTAAAGGACAAGAGCATCTAGTTAGATGCTCTTGGCATCAAGCGTGTGAGCCATATGGTCCATGTATTCAAACTACACGCTCCTCAGTCATGCTGACTTCACATGCTTCTACTTTTACCTTTCTTATCTTGTTATCAATCCTTCTCCTATATATTGTAACGAGTAAGCCATCTTATAATACACACAGAATTTCATTCTCATTTCTCTCAAAGGTTCATCATGATTCTCCATTAAGTTTTTCTCTCATTCTCACTTGAATCTCTCTTTCTCTACATATAATCTTTTCTTCCCTAAAATATTATTGTTGACACCTACTCTGATCCTGGGACACTCCAATTCCAAGACCCTCTAGTATGTTCCTCAAATAATCAGCCTTGTCTGATGGTTGAGACAGCCCTTCAAGCTCCTCCCAGTTTTGTTCTTCATAGTAACCTTTCTCCTCCATGAACTTAATATCCCGAGACACCAGAATCCTCCTTGCTATAGGATCAAAGCATTTGTATCCTTTTTGAGTGGTAGAATACCCAACCAACATAGCCTTGGTACTCTTAGCTTGTAGCTTGTTCCTTATCTCGCCTGGAACCAGCACATAACACACACACCCAAAAATTCTCAAATGATCTAGGACTGGTTTGCTCTTGTTGAGGACTTCAAAAAGACACTGATCATCCAGAACTATTGTTGGTTTCCTATTGATTAGGTAGCACGCAGCAATCACAGCATCACTCCAGTACCTCTTTGGAACATTCTTGTGTAACATCATGGACCGGGTTACTTCCATAAGGTGCATGTTCTTCCTTTCAGCAACTCGATTCTGTTGAGGTGTATAAGGGCAGCTTGTCTGGTGTAGGATCCCATGAAGAGCAAGATGATCCTTAAATGCATGGCTAGTGTACTCCCCACCATTATCAGACCTGAAAATCTTAATCTTGGCATGATAATAATGGTTAGTCACATAAGCTTGAAAATTTTTAAATGCATCAAGAACNTTTTAATTAATGTTAACCAGGTGTATTTGGATTTTTCATCTATGAATGTGACATAGTACTTATAATCATCCCTAGATAAACATGGAGCAGTCCAAACATCAGAATGAATCAAATCAAAACACTTATCATAGATAGTAGAAGATCTTTGAAACACACTCTTACAATGTTTACCCAAAATACAAGCTTCACAATCCTTAGTTTTAAACATGATACCTGGTAACATAATGCCTAAGGCCCTAACATGTGGATGTCCTAGCCTAGCATGCCACAAAGCATCCTTACTCAAAGATGAAACAGAACTAAAAGAAAAACAAGAACTAATATTCGGATCAAGGTCTTCAAGCACATAAAGGTCTCCTTTCGTGGCTCCTTGTCCAATGACTTTACAGCTCTTAATATCCTGAAACTTGACATCATTAGGACTAAAAATAACATTGCATTGAAGATCAGTAGTGCATTTATTAACAGATAATAGATTAGAAGTAAACTCAGGCATGAAGAAAGCTTTAGAATCTTTATCAAACAATCTTAGTTTGCCAATGCCCCTAATAGGAACTTTATCTCCATTAGCAATCATTACATTTCCCTGAGCTGGTTCAATATCTCTTATCAAACTATTATCACTAATCATGTGATGAGATGCACCAGAATCAATAATCAATGGTTTATACAATTTTTTAGCCACATTAGTCCTAGGTTTATCATGTCTACTTTTCAGGTTCTCTAGTATGTCTACTAATTTATTAGCAATACTAGGTTCATTAGCAGCAATGTATGAAGTCTCAATAATGTCTAGCAACCTATCATTTGTACTAGGCATTATATGAGCAGCATATGAGTATCCAAGAGGGTTTCCGAGTTTGTTACCAGACTCCTTAAGAGCCTTGATGAATGATTCAATGTCAGCTCTGGTGTACACTTCCTGCTCCATATACACTTTTGTGTTTGTAGAGTGTTTTAATAGATAATCAGATTAATTTATGTGACAGATTTAAGAGAATAGAGAGAATTGATGAACTAGAGAGAGAGAGAGACTCAAAACTCCATTAGCTTTTATTATTCAGAGAGAGTTTACAATATATAAGAGGAAATACAAGGGTTTTCGTGGTCTATGAGATCCAGAACGTGTGGAGTCAAACCAAGGAGCCTAAATGGACCAATGGGAGAGGTTACATGCTTTTGGCATAAGGCATCTTTGGACCAGATACTACTTTTGCTTTTCCAGCTGTGCCAGCCTGTCCATATGCCTCTTATCTTCCCTTTTCTTATCCACAACTCATCAATAAAGCAGCAAGGTAACTTTGGCTCATTTACCATTCACCCGGGTAAGTTTGGTTGATCTCAATACCCCATATCTCGTTCTCATAATTGATCAACTCATTTCAACACTCCCCCTCAAGCTTGACCATGTGAAACAAGTCAAGCTTGGAATGCCATGAGATCTTCCTCATTAAAAACCTTACCAAAGAAAACCCTCCTTAGGGATAAAACCTTGATAAGGAAAAGAGTAAAGACCCCATGGCGAGGGGATCAGTTGTTTGGAGTCAGATCAATGAGTNTTGGAATGCCATGAGATCTTCCTCATTAAAAACCTTACCAAAGAAAACCCTCCTTAGGGATAAAACCTTGATAAGGAAAAGAGTAAAGACCCCATGGCGAGGGGATCAGTTGTTTGGAGTCAGATCAATGAGTCCTAACCTGGAAAGGATGGACTCCATTGTCTTTAATCTGGCAGCCTTAGTGAACACATCTGCAAGCGGATCTTCACTTCTTGTATAGCAAGGTAGAATCACTCCTAAGATAATCATCTGTCTCACCTTATGACAATCCATCTCAATGTGCTTGGTTCTCTCATGAAACACTGAATTGGAGGCAATATGTATAGCTGCTTGATTGTCACAATGCATGGTCATGGGAGTAGATTGCTCAATCTCCAAATGCTTCAATATATCCTTGATCCATACCAACTCGTTTGTCAGCTTCAACATAGCTCTATACTCAGCTTTTGCACTTGAACAAGAGATAACCTTCTGTTTCTTACTCTTCCAAGTAACCAGATTCCCTCCAATACCCAGTAGTTGATCTCCTGTCCACTCTATCTCCTGCCCAATCAGTATCACAATATCCAACCACTTCTGTACTGCCATTACATCCCATCCACACTCCTTGTCAAGGCGTGCCACTCAAATACCTCAATATCCTATCAATCATCATCCAGTGATGAACCTTTGGAGCTTGCATATGCTGGCTCACTTGATTCACAGCAAAACATATATCTGGTCTCGTAATGGTCAAATAGAGTAACTTGCCAACCATCTTCCTATATAGCTTGGCATCCTCAAACAACTGGTTCTCTTCAATCTCCCCCTCAAGTAGAACCTTGTACCCTTCTTCAAGAGGAGTCTTAGCTATCTTTTCTCCAAGCACGCCAGACTCTTTCAGCATATCCATAGTATACTTCCTTTGGTTCATGAACAAACCCTCCTTAGATCTGCATATCTCAATACCTAGAAAGTATTTCATCTATCCCAAGTCTTTGATATCAAATACTGACTTGAGGAACTCTTTAGTGGCTTTAATCCCAGCCTTATCACCTCTTGTGATGATCAAATCATCCACATATACCAATATCACAATGATCCCTGATGGAGTAACCAGAGTGAAGAGAGTATGATCCAATTCAGACTTCCTGAAACCTCTTCCATTTAGAGTGGTACTCAGCTTGCTGTACCATGCTCTTGGTGACTGTTTCAGCCCATATATAGCTTTCTTGAGTCTCAAAACATTCCCTGGTTTCACTAGATACTAAAGACCAGGAGGAGGATGCATATACACTTCATCCTCAAGCTCTCCTTGCAAGAAGGCATTCTTTACATCCATCTGCCAAAGCTCCCACTCCAAATTGGTTGCAATTGATAGAACAATCCGGATTGTATGTAGCTTGGAAACAGGAGCAAAGGTGTCGATGTAATCTTATCCATAAGTTTGTGTATATCCTCTTGCTACCACCTGGTCTTCTTCCTATCAACAGTCCCATCTGCATTGTACTTGATAGTAAAGATCCATCTACTAGTCACTGCTTTCTTTCCCTTAGGTAGCTCACTTTCATACCATGTCTCGTTTCTGATCATTGCATCCCTTTCATTACCCACTGATTCTCTCCACTCTTTATCTTGCACAGCTTCTTCATAGGATCTTGGTATCTCNGTCACTGCTTTCTTTCCCTTAGGTAGCTCACTTTCATACCATGTCTCGTTTCTGATCATTGCATCCCTTTCATTACCCACTGATTCTCTCCACTCTTTATCTTGCACAGCTTCTTCATAGGATCTTGGTATCTCATTTTCATCCAAGCTACTCATAAACACCATGTGCTCTTCAGGATACTCTGCAAAGGAACACACGGTTGAGAAGGATGCTTCACAGCCTGGGCATTGTAGTACACTCTCGTGTTTACCCAGTTGGAAGGATCCTTCCTCACCCTTGTGCTTTTCCGCAAAGGCTGAACCTCTTCTTGGACCTCTGAAGGTGTTTCGTTTACCTCCTCTTCCTGCACATCTTCACTAGACTGATCCTGATCCAGATTCTCAGTCTCATGTGTCACCTCTTGATCATGATGACCTGAATCCTCTTGGTGCTGCTCCTGCACTTCTGATTCAGACTTTTCTCCCCCCTCATGATCAAGAGGGGTTGTTCTCTCAACTTCTCTTGCTTGATCAGAAGGAGGAGTGCTCCTTCTTATCCCTTTATCTTGGGACATACTTACCCCAAGCTTCTCCAATAAGACCCTTAGAGTTACTGCCCTATCCTCTTGTCCTTTAGGCATGTCTTCTAAGTCCTCCCATTTCTTCTCCTCATAATAACCCTTTTTGTCCATGAACTTCACATCCCTGGATACCAACACTCTCCTTGTCTCTGGATCATAGCATTTGTACCCTTTTTGAGTCACAGAGTAACCAATGAACATAGCTTTTGTACTCTTTGCATCCAGCTTGTCTCTCTGCTCTCCAGGAACCAAGACATAGCATAGGCACCCAAAGACTCTGAGATGATCTATGTATGGCTTGGTTTTGTTCAAAACTTCATATGGAGACTGATTCTTTAAGATCTTGGTTGGAACCCGGTTGATAAGATAGCATGCAGTCTGAACTGCATCACTCCAAAACCGTCTAGGAACATTCGCATGGTACATCATGGACCTAGCAACCTCCATCAGATGCCTATTCTTCCTCTCAGCAACTCCATTTTGCTGTGGTGTGTAAGGACAACTGGTCTGATGTACCATCACGTGCTTGGCCAAGTGATTCTTGAAGGCAAGACTGATGTATTCCCCTCCATTATCGGACCTTAGTACCTTCACAGTAGCATTGTGATGGTTAGTAACATATGCTTGGAAGTTTATAAAGGCATCTAATACTCTATCCTTAGATGGAAGCAATGTGATCCAAGTATACTTCGATTTCTCATCAATGAAAGTCACAAAATACTTCTGACTGTCCCTAGACACACATGGAGATGTCCACACATCAGAGTGAACAAGATCAAAGCAATTCTCATATATAGTCTCTGATGTTGGAAAAACAGTTCTACAATGCTTCCCTAGGATGCATGCTTCACACTCCNATATATAGTCTCTGATGTTGGAAAAACAGTTCTACAATGCTTCCCTAGGATGCATGCTTCACACTCCAAATGATTGAATGACAAAGTGGGTAAAATCAATTCAATGGCACGAGTATGAGGATGTCCCAATCTAGCATGCCAAGTAATGCTATCAATACTATCAGTAGCACTACTTAAACAAATAGAATCAAAGGGTTTACGAAGCTTAGCCGTTTGGAGATGGTAGAGCTCATTATGGCTGTCTCCTCGGCCAATGACTTCTCCAGACTCTAGATCTTGAAACTCCACTTCATTTGGCCTGAATACCACTTGGAAATTAAGATCCACAGTAGCTCTCTTCACATATATCAGATTTGATGTGAACCGAGGTATATAGAAGGCTGTTGAGTTCTTCTCAAAAAACTTTAGATTGCCTATCCCCTCTATTGGAATCTGATCACCATTAGCCATCTTTACATTCCCCTTGTGAGCTCTAATATCACTCATCAGACTCCTATCACTTATCATGTGATGAGTTGCTCCAGAATCATTGAGAATAGGCTTGTTTTATGTGGATGCTTTGGCAGGAGCACCTAGTCTCCGGGTCGTAGCCAAAGCATACACATACTTGACAAACTCATCCCATTCCTCCTTTGTGACTCTCTTATCCGCTCCTTTGTTCTCTAGTTTCCTCATAATCCCACTTCCCTCTACAGATTCTCCCATGTAAGCTGAGTAAGAACACTCTCCTACTTGCATAGTATCCTTGATACCCTTCCTCCATACTCTTCTCATCACGAACCCAATCTTAGAAAGTTTTCTCAGCTTTCCCTTCTTGCAGCTTGTACCTCTCTTGCATCTATTAGGCTTCTTGTTTATCTCCCACACTTTACAAATTTGCTTAACCAGCTCACATATCTCCTTCATAAGAAAGCTAAAGATCACATCTTGCTTCCTCCTTCCTTGACACCAGCTCGAATGTGCTGTATGCGTTTTCACCATCCCCAACTCTAATCTTACTTCTCTCAGCCTCCCCACAAGCTGATACAACTCATCCTTTCCTTGTCTTAGAGTGTGGATCACACCCTTGGTTTCATGAACCTCCAAACTTGCTGTCTGACCTTCTTCAGCAGCTATCACCTTTAAAGGTTCCTCCTTTAGATGAATCTCATCCAAACTTGCTGTCTGATCTTTCTCAGCAGCTCTCTCCTTTAAAGGTTCCTCCTTTATCTGGTTACTCCAAACCCTACAGCTTTCCTGAAAGAATTAGAGATTAAGAGAGTATTGTTGCTGGAGAATGAAGAATAAAGAAGAGTGAGAGAGAGAATTTCGTGAGAGAGAGTATAGTGAAGAGAAGATATATTTCCTTAGATTAAAATGGTATCTGCTTACAATCCTTAAATAGACCAACAAGAGACTTAAACAAAATAAAATAAACAAGTGTAGGAGAGTAGAGACAAAAGGCTCTTCCAGCCGGGTGAAAGGGACAGCTCGTCCAAGTCTCTCTCTCCTTAACACAACATGTGATCTTCCTTTGTTTGAATCTCCAACGGCTCCAGCCACTTGCCCACTCACAATTAACAACTTCTGAACCCTTCCATGATATTATTGTCGAGATAAAGCAATATATATAAGCTTCTTCACTTGCTTAACTTCCAAGGCAAGTTTAGGAACTTGTACGGCCAGACTTGTATCTCAAGGTACCTTGAATGTATACTGGTCGAGATCATTTGCATAACCCTTTATTTCCTTCATGTCAACACTCCCCCTCAAGCTTGACCATGTGGAACAAGTCAAGCTTGGAAGCCATGAAGCAATCCCTCATTAAA
>CAKOAT010323710.1:1130-19131 GCA_932364175.1 Eruca vesicaria subsp. sativa
TTTACTCGCAGAAAGAAAATAAAAGTCAAGTTTAAACATAAAAGGAAGGTTTGAAGAGAAATAGAAGATTTCCGCAGAAGAAAAAGAAGGATCGAGAAGAATGGAAAATTCCCGATTTAGTCAAATCTGGGCGAAATGGAAAGATCGGATAGCCAAGACGAGGAGTATATAAAGAGGAGGTCTAGGGCAGAAGCACACAGACGAAATTCAGAGCTCTCACCACCAAAAACTAGCATTTAGGAATCTTTCTGTTTTTCTGTTAGCGAGCTGCGTCTCAATTAGGGTTTTCTAAGTTCTTACGTTTTCGGCTACTCTTTTTGTACCAGTTCAACGCAGATTCGGAATAAGAACCTCTTTGCTCTCTGTTTTTGTTTATTCTCATTTAAATTCTAAGTTATCGTTTTCTTATTTTCGTTGTGCGGTTCTCGCAGATAGCCGGTTCCTCTGGAAACTTAGGGTTTTCCCGAAGTTTCCTTATTTACGATTTATTTGACAGTAGGGTGAAATCGACTCCCACATTGTACAGGTGATGATTTCAAAGTTTTAAATATGTGTCCCTGATGTTTTCAACCTTTTTCATAGAAATTTTCTGTTTGTTTAGCTTGAGGACGAGCAAAAGGGTAACACTGAGGGTATTGATATACCATGAATACACTTTTAGTCATAGTATATGAGTATTTTAATATATATATTTATTATATTATAGAGTCTTTTAAGCATAATTATAGGTTCAGGAGTATTTTGGAAGAAAACGATGTTTTTGGAGCATTTTGTAGAGAAATAGAGAAA
The DNA here is from genome assembly GCA_932364175.1 of Eruca vesicaria subsp. sativa. NCBI lineage: Eukaryota > Viridiplantae > Streptophyta > Magnoliopsida > Brassicales > Brassicaceae > Eruca > Eruca vesicaria. Next base: position 1,920 of record CAKOAT010323710.1, read on the forward strand.
TCACCCGAGTTGGATATCGACCAACAAAAGAGGTCTACACGGGGTGATTAAAATCGATTGATGCACACTCTGTGACATCGATCAACACCAAAGGCGCGCAAGTCCAATTCGTGACCCAGCCGACTTGAAGCCCAAGACTTCACTAAATTACAAGATTATCCCTTACGAGTTTTAACCTAAGTATTTATACTTTGCCATGGTATTTTAGGCAAAAAGAGATTTCTTGTATTCTTAATTTTCACAGCAAAAGGTTTTTAGGATTTTTAGAGTTGGAGAGAAGATCCAAAGAGATTTATGATTGGAACTCCATTATTATCTATTTATCTATTATGCAGCTTATTTACCTTGTTTTCATTATGAATTGCTTAGCCATGTTTGAGTAGTTCACTTGTTAGGATTAAGGTTTAAATAGGTCAAAGGGATTAGCTCTAATTTTGGGATTGTTTGTTGTGATATTTATTAATAGAATGTTCTTAATGCTTGTTTTAGAATTGCTAACTAGAAAGTTGAACTAAGGAATTTTGATCGTTTGAGCCACCTTTAAACAACACTGAATATTCTGAATTTATTCTCTTAAGTTAAGATTTTCTAGAGTATAGTGAGAGCTTGATCTAGGGGTTTTAGTGGGCATAGTTAACTCGCGCTTAAAGCTTAAATGGGAGCGCGTCGATCGATTCTCCCATCGGAAATCGATCGATATTCCTATAGAATAATCGATTGACACTGCTATTGATCGAACATACTTGTTTGGGTAGTTAATAGACTTATTCAGCAAGGTGAATGCTGATGAATTTGTTATTTAGTGGTTGAGCTCTTTAATATCATGCATACAACTGCTTAGCACTTGTAGGATTATAATCCCTGAATACTTAAATAAAAACCCAAAGTATAATACATTTCCAATTAAGCTTCAACCTTCAATCAATTTAGTAGAGCAACTGCTTTGCTTAATTAGGATTACTATACTGCTATTTAATTTAATCTCATTACTACTATTTACTTTAATTTCATAAATCAACCTAGTAATATTTACTCTTATTAGATTTAATTGGTTGTCTAGCCCCTTGTGGATTCGATCCCTAAATACTACAACTGAACCTCTTGTTTGAGAGAGTAAGTCACTTCATAGGGTAATTTGAGTGATATCAAAAGCCAATTGAAAACGTATGTACAATGATATGAAACACCATATATCAGTGAGCTTGCTTTTTCTTTGCAACAGGCGGCATGTCAGTGCTTAATCTCTCAGAAACATGTATTTTCTTTCCACCACCTTGATTTACATCTGTTTGAATATCCTCTGAAAGAAACTCATCATTATCTTCACAAGCTGACATCTATAATCAGAAGATAAACACCGAAGATCAGACATAACAAATGAACACCAAACTTGGTAGACCAAACAAACACCAAACCATACACAAACTCAAAAATAAAACGAACACCAAACCATAAAGTACCAAATTTCATAAACCAAACTCTAACCACCAACAACCTGAACCGTAATCAACAAAACCACCCTTACAAAGACTAAAAACTGACACACCAGTTGACCTAAACACTAATCCCCAAATCTTCCTAACTCAAACTCTAACTCTGTAATCATTCCTGACCCAAACTCTTAACATGAATCATCAACTATAACATAACAGAGACTGGTAGTTGATTTATTAATCGTTACAAACCTTAACAACCAAACCCAAACTTGATTCCCACCCAATCCTAAATCTATTTATAGAGAAAGTCAAAAAGAAGAAAGTACATATATGAGAACTAACCTTGTGCTCGAAATGATGTAAAGAAGAAGAGCAGATGGTCTGGTCTGAGAATTAGAGAAGACAAGATTTGAGATAGTGTTTGAGAGAGAGAATATGTGAGGTGATTAGGTTTCGCCGTTTAGGATTTTCGACTTAAGGTTAAGCTGAGGTTAGATTAGGTATATATACTTAGGTTAAAAATATCAGTTATCCGTTCGGTTATCATAAACCGAACCAAACCAAGGGCAAAACTGAATGAAATTAAATCCTCTGCCGATCGTTTTCTCCCTACGAACTGAATGATAACCGACTTGCTTGATGTTCGGTTCAGTTCAGTTTGGACCGTTCAGTTTGGTTCGGGTCATAATCCCAGGGCGATTACTAAGCCTTGAGTTCTTGCCACGTTGAGACTGAAAAGGATATATTATCTTACTACAACTGAAGCTTGCGTGTATATTTAAGGAGCTAGAAACTGGCAGAGAGGTAGAAAACGGCAGAGATACATGAGTTTAAATACCCTTCGTAATGCTTGTCAGAAAAAAAAGAAACATGACTTTTAAGAAATTCTCTTCCTCATCAAAGTGTCTCTAACTCTTCATTTTTTTAAGGGGAAATTGTTTTTTAGTCCAAAATAATTAGAACATTGTCCATTTAGACTACTTTATATTTTGTCCCATTTTTGACACTAATACCTTTAAATATTTTTAGAAATTAATCAAATAAATAGTTTTACGAAGAAAAAAAATAAAAAAATAGTAAGTAATGATGAAATACCTATATCAACTTAGTGGTATTTTTTTCCAGTTTCAAAAAAATTTAAATCATAATTTCATATTTTATTCTACAAATATTAGAATTGGCATTCTACGAAGTAAAATATGAAATCCACTTTTTCATAAAATCTACTATGTTTAGAATACATGTTCTACGTAAATAATAGTAATCTAACACTATTTAGAATACACATTTTGCACTTAACCTATCTATCTAAAATCAGTAGAAAATAGAATCTACATATTACTATAAATCTAAAATATGTAGAGATTGATTTCAAACATTCTTACTGCATTCTACATATAGTAGAATACATATTCTACGGATAAGGATAATCAGTTCTGAAAATTTGAAAATATTCAGTTTCCATATATTAAAATTGGATTTTTTAAAAAAATATTTAATTGTTATTTTCTAATTAGAATTTCAAATTAATAAAATATTTCCAAATACTTTTTTAAATATATGGAAATTTTTTTTAAAAAAAACAAATTTTTGCAAATTTTTTTCTTAAAAATGTTTAGAATTTTGTAACATTGGGAATAAAATATTTGGATATTTTTTAATTTCGAAGAATTTTTTTAAAATTTAAAATTATTATTTATTTATTAGGAAATATTTTTAGAAATATTTTAAATTTAGAAAATTTGGGAATAAAATATTTTAAAATATATTTTTTAATTTCAGAGTAGTTTTTCTATTAGATCTTAAATATATAATTATTATTTTATAATTAAAATTATGAATTAATAAACTCACTTTAAGGGTATTATTATCATTTAAAGAATAGTTTGCCTAATAAGACACTTATACAATGGAATTAGCCTAAAAAGACGATGTACTAATTTTTTTGGTCTAAAAAAACAATTTTACTTTTTTAATGAATGTTAAATTTAATCATATCAAAAAAAAAAAAAAAAATTACAACTAATGCGTCATTGTTTGAAAAAAATGGGAATTAATCGCCGACTACTCACTATCAATTAAATGCTATCAGCTTCCAAACCACGCTTACATCACAGTACCCAGATTTGAACGTCCTTCTCCTTTAATGGAAGAGATGTGATTTCGCACCTGCTTATCCATCCTTGTGAGCAACAAAGCTGAATACCACTTTCGCTCTCCTACTCGAAGAGCATTTCTTTTCTGCCACACCACGTATACCGCCGTTTGGGAAGCAAAGCGAACAAGAACAGGTTTTGTTGCATTCTGAAGCCTTCTCCCAGAATAAACAAAATCTGATGACATCCATTTGAGAAACGAGAAACTAACAGTTTACCAGCAAGTCCTTTCCAAACAGTTTTGTGTGTACGAACAAGTGAAGTATAAGTGTCCTCTTGATTCCATTACGTTCTTACACAGCAAGCATCTGCGTATCAGCTTGCAGGTTTCATTTTAAAATTCTATCTCCTGTAGATAGTCGATCATGCATAGCAAGCCATGTCGTAAATACAAACTTTGGGGTCATGCCCGAAAACCACACCTCTTTACTCCAAATAACTTGAGGGAAGTGACATCTTATGATTTTACTTGTCTGTTTCGATCTGAAATCACTTTTCCTCTGTTTTCCACATTCGTAAATAATCTACAAGAGAAAGACCTCTGTTCCGTAGTTTAAGAACCTCTCTCTCTATTATATCTGAGCAAGAGTATCCACTCTATGCCTGTGAAGTCCATATGTTTGGACTGACATCCCCACTTTTGTGTTGACCATAATACCCAAATCAATACATCCTCTAGACCCAGTCAGGTCCATCAGTCTCCCCAAGGGAGACCACACATCAAACCAAAATGATGTAGACGACTCGTTACCTGTTTCCATTTGTGTGAGAATCGGAATCGATGCAATAGGCCGAAGCTTGAGTAACTTCTACCACATCCAGGACCCCAAGTGATTTTAGCATTTACCTTCCAAAGTGAGCCCTTCCTTATAAGATACCGACGTATTCAACATACTCAAAGCGATTCATTAGCATACAAGATTCTCCATATCAATTTTAAACAGAAAACTAGGTTCACCTCAGACAGTGACCGACCCAATCCACCTTCTTCTCGTGGTTCACACACATCTGTCCATGCAATCTTGGCTTTGTGGGGTGAAAGATCAGGCCCGGGCCAGAGAAATGCACAACACAACTTATCAATCTCTTTGATACATTGTTTTCGCATTGTTTTCGGCATACGAAAAAACAGACATTCGAAATTTTGTCAAACTATGAACCACCGAACTAATGAGCTGCAAGTGGCCTGCAAATGAGAAGTGTGTTGCTTTCAATGAGCTAGTTCTTTGCCAAATTCTCTGAATGAGAGGATTGTAATCATTTACCGTCATTTTCTTTGTCAGTAAAGGAAGACCCATGTTGGTAGCAAACCGGAAGAGATCCTGCCTCAAATGGGAATTGGTCAAGAATGGTATCCATGTCCTCATCTCCCATTTCCGCCACAAAACATTATTGTCGGCATGCATCAATTTAATTTACTAATTAAAATCGTTAGTTGTATTTGTCGTTTGTGAATATATACCAAGCACAATAATTTTATAGTTTACAAACAATAATATAATTTATTATTTCAAATCATCAGTTGTATTAATATTTTATTATAGATTTATCTTGTTGGATATGCGTTCGATTATTAGATAAATGAATATATAAATAAAATAATAAATTTCAAATATTATTTTCTGTCAGCTATTTATATATGATCTACAATGACTACTTACATGTATAATTGACAACTTAAATTGTTAGCAAAAAACAGTTATTAACTATTCTGAAATTTATTTAATTTTATGTCATTTTACATGTAGACAAACATTTAAAGCATTTGATTTTAGTTTTTAATAAATAAAATACAAAACAATACTACTGTATTAAGAGGAAAAAATGATATATGTATTTTCTAATTCAGATTTGAAGATAGATTAGTAAAACATAACTATATTTTAAATTTAATTCATTTATATGAAGTGATAATGTTTTAATACGTAAGAACGAACTTGCTTGTGGAATGATAAAGATGTTGCTAACTTTGGTTCTTAAGTGTTTAGATACATATTAATTTTTACTAATTGTATGTTTGTATGTTTGCTAGGTTAAACCTAGTGTATATTCGAAATATATGGAATGCTATAATTTCAGAAATAAATATGGGTATTAGATTTATTATTGAGAAATTTGGCCTTGTATATATTGTAGGGTTTAAATTGATTGTATATTCATAACAAAGAAAGTGTTATAATATTTATGTAATAATTATTGTATTATCCTTGGCCTGGACACATTTACGTGTGAATAACTTTTTTTTCTTTTTCTTTTTTTTACAAATATGTTTTTTACATCAACTTTTAATTGCTTTCAGCTCCTATTAAAACAATTATTGAACTTTTTATTTTACATGATAAAAACATTATATTTTTTCTAAACTTATTATGTTTTGAAACTTTTAAAACAAACATAAATTTTATACAATATTTCATAAACATGATTATAAATCTATGCTATTTTATACATACTTGTGGCATAGTTAGATTTTATGTTAAAATGAGATACAATTTTGATGTGTTTCATTCTATTTATAAAAAAAACGCATTATATAATCTTTTTATCCTTTTTTTTTCTCTCTCTCTTTTCCTCCCTCTCCCCCTCCCTCTCTTTCCCTCCCTCTCTCCCTCCTTCACTGATGTTGCTCCCGTTGTTTTCTGTTTCACCTTTATATGTTCTTTTATCTATTTCTTTAGGAACTTTTCATCTTTTTCATCCCTTCTATTTTCTTCCTCCCCTTTACAATATGTTATTGATATAAATTAATTATTATGTACTATATATTTAATAAAGATAGACAATATTAATCATTGTATTAACAAACGCTCACACGTATAGAAAGAGAGCGTTGTCCACTTCTATACTAAATTGACACACATATCAAATATATCTATATTTTTAATAAATGAAGCTATTATGAATATTAAACAAAATTGACTCTTTATTATTAGAGAATTTTACACTCTAAAACACATTACCACTTTATAATTACACATAGAGTGATAAGTTACTGGAGACACACATTATGTATGTCTATTGTCCTTTAAGCTAACACGTGTGTTTTCTGTTTACCTAAATCTCTAAAATAAACCCAATTGCACTTTTTTCCTCTGTCTGCTCCTAATTAAAATCTAAAATCCCTAATTCCACTCGACGAACTATCTAATATGATGATATGGCGAAGAACACGATGAATTTGTTGCCCTCTCCGCCGATTTGATTCTGCAACCTCCTCAACACAGCTTTTTCTCGCATCTTCGGCAGTGTTCGCATTTGTCTGTCTCATCCCCTCTCGTAAACCCCGACGAACCCAAGCCACTGTCGGGATTCCTCTTGACTCCTACTTCTTCAATTTTGATCGGAAAATCACCGTCTCTCATCCTCTTCACTTCCACTTCTTCGATTCTCATCGAAAACCAATCTGCTTGTTATTTAGACCGATGGGGATCATTCTTTGTTCCAATGCGATAATGGCATCTTATTCTATGTTTACAGATCTGGATATGAGTAACCAGTTCTCAAAAGAGCTTTGTTTTCTCAAAAGATTTTGGATTTATGAATCAAAGTGTCGTTTTTGTACAATTCCTTATTAATACAGATAACCTTTAATAAATATTTGATTTATGAATCAAAGTGTTGGATTTTAAAAAAAAATTGAAAACCCAATCAAAGAACAATGATTTTTTTTAACGGTGAAGATACCCTTTAATAAATATTTACGGTGAAAAAAATTGATGGCTTCGGAGTGGAAGTGGTGACGGTGGAGTGGAACTGGAGGCGGTGAAGACCGTGGTGGAGATGTCGAAGCGATGGTTTATACGGAGGTGGAAGACGTGAGAATTGATATAGTAATAGTGGGATGGCTACTCGAGAGGAGCAGATGGTGGTGGATACCGTGGAAATAGAAGATGTGACGGTGGAGATGGAAATTGCGGTGGATATCACAATGGTGGTGGCTATGGACATGGATATAATAGTGGTGGATACTCAAAGAAATAATAGGAGGTAGACCGTAGATACAGTAGAAGTGGAAGATATGAGGTTGAAAGATATGAAAGTAGAGGCTGTGGTCGAGCTAGTTGTGGATACCACAATGGAGAAGATGGTAGTTATGAAAAAGGTGCTGATGGATATAAACGTAGAAGATATGAAGAGATAATGGATATAGTCGAGAAGAGTACTCACAATATTATATTATTTTTTAATTCTCTTTGTTTAAGATAAAAAAAAAAAAGAAAAGGAAAGTATGAGTCTCCATCATTGCTTTCTCATTTTCATTGACAAAATAACAACATAAGAATTTTATGGTCATAACAAGGGAGATAGACAAGAGATTGTGCCTCGCCATCATCACAATTTGTCTTTCGGTGTCAAATAAATTAACAATGTGTCATAATGCGTAACACACTCTTATTATTATGTAAATATCAAAATAAATTATTCAAACAAATTTTTAAAAGATGATCCAAACAAAAAATCATGATTTCTGATTTAATAGATTAGATTGTTATTACATGAGATCACAAGCGTCATCTTCCACATGTGTATCATTAGATGAGGTAATGTGAGCTTCTTTCTCTTAATCTTCCAAAACTACACATAAGCAGCAGCATGGTGAAATTTATATTTTCTTCTTGCGCCACGTCAAAGACTAAAAACGTTCAGATCAGCGTTGTTATAAAAAAAATTATTTTCTTCTTTTTTTTTTAGCTAACTTTATATTCCATTCCTGTTTTCCCGATTTCGATTGCCAATTTTAATTTGTAAAATTTTCTTATAACAATGTATAATGTAAAGCGTATCATGAATAATATATGATGAGGGGATTCGAATACAATCTTGACATATCATACAACTAAAAAACATCGGAAAAATGAATAGCTGTTTCGGTTCTATGCTCTGGACGCCTTTGCTTCGGTGTAAAGTTGATCAATTATGCCCTGAAAAGTTTATTTATGTTAGTATGCAAAGTTTCCTTTTTCGGTGAAAAGTTATTTGCATAAATCACAAATCTAATTCTGGTGATCCATATTATGTACATTAAGTTAAGTCCCGATTTTTTTGTCTGCGTTTACGTATGCATTTACATGGAACGCAAACGTAAATTAATTGCAAAAAATCAATCGGACCTAATACAAAAGAAGAAATTGAGTAGAGAAAGGGTCACCTTGTAATGTTTGAGGAGCTGTGGCCTTTTCAACTTGAAAGTTGGAGTTATAAGATCTCTTTCAATATCGAAAAGGTTTGGTTCCAAATGAACCGCCTTTAACATTTCAAACCCTTTAAGCTACAAATACATTAAAAGAAAAACATTATTAACAGGAATAAATCATTTCAGTTTTTTAATGGGGTAAAAAGTATACGTACTTGGTATTGCTTTGCGGTAGAGTTGAGCTCATCCAAGAAGTACTTTTGAGCTTTGAGATTTTGACATAGAGATTCAAAATTATTGGGAGGTGATTTATTAAGTTTAGCCCAATCTTCAATAGCCTTTCTCTCGGGTACGACCACTGCTACCAGAAAAGACTCGAAACTGTTCCCATAGATCCATATCTATCACATTATTGGTAGATAATATTATTAGATAACACTTAGTATAATTATAGTATTGAAAAAATGTGGTTTGAACAATAGTTATATCACTAAATACATACCTGAGCAATGAGAGGGCATCTTGAGTAAGTGTTCTCCAGGTTTTCGACAGCAACATATTCACCTTGAGACAACTTGAAGATGTTCTTCTTCCTATCTATGATCTTCATCGATCCATCTTCTTGCCATTCCCCAATATCTCCTACAAACATAAACAAAATTAACTGCTTATGAGTTTAAATAGTCAAAATATAGTAACTTACAAGACCAAGATCAACAATACCTGTGTGGAACCATCCATTGATCACGACTTGATCAGTTAGGTCTTGTCTTTTGTGGTAACCAGAGAACATTGAATTTCCTCTAAGACAAATCTCTCCTCTAGCCACATCCCCGGAAAAAGCTTCATAGCCCATCTCTGGTACAGAAACTAGCCTTGCCTCAACCGTAGGCATTGGCACACCCACTGTCCCCACCATAGAAAATACTCCTGCTAAAGTCGTGAAGCTCCCTCCACAGCTCTCAGTCAATCCTGTCACATTACCGTAATTGAAGTAGGTTTAGCCGAAACCAATAAAGACATTAAGTATACTAAAAGATCCGTTTATATATGTAGACTTACCATAACCTTGAGAAAGGTTAGAGGCGGGGATGATTCTCAAGAACTCCTCTACATGACGAGGTAGAGGTGCTGCACCTGATAACAACATATGAGCTCTTCCTCCTAATGCATCTTTTATCTGACAATTTTATTTCCAAAATTTGTAAGTCTATTACATCTATATAGTATTTCAGAAGCATAAATATATAAAAACTGTAATACAAATCTTTATTTTTTTTAGTAATCTTCTATTTTCCTGCATGTCACACTGACCTTATCGAACACAAGTCTGTCTAGACGAGGAGAAGCTTCTTCTTGAGACAATCCTTTCTTCATATTCCCCAATTTACTGTACTCACAAGATGATGATACAGATTCAGATTCATATATTCCGAAGAATTCCGATTGTTCTTATTTGAAGAAACAGAGTGAACTAACTAGTTATAAGCCAAATCGAAGACTTTCTTGCGTATCAAACCACCAGCTGAGACTTTTTGCATTACACCTATATTCACAAAATAATTTCTTTAGATTCTGATAAAAACAATAGAAACACAAGATTTTTAGATTTAATCAAATGTATTACCAGCATAGAGTTTGTCGTAAACTCGTGGAACACCGCAAAATACAGTTGGTTTCAGTGCATGAACATCATCCATCAAGTACCGAATGTCCTAGAAACAAATATAATAGTGCAACTTTGTGAAAAGTAATAAAAGAAAGGGGTTTAAACTTTTAAAGAGTAAATTTGCTTACGCCACGCCAGTATCCAACAGAGGAGCCTCTGGATAAAAAGTAGATCTCCATGACTTGATCATAACAATGAGCTAATGGCAAGTACGAGAAAAACACATCACTTGTGTCACACTACAAAATTCCAAAATATAAATAATTGTCATTCCCTTAAGTATGCCTCTCATCTCTAATGATCATAAAACTTTCGTCTTTCTGCCAGGTAGAACGAAACGAACATCACATATGTATGATATTCTTAAAAAGATAAATTACCGATCGATCGGTGACTTGAAGCATTTTATCAATGGATAAAACTTCGACTATAATCGCTGCATTTCTTAAGATTACACCTTTGGGCTCTCCCGTCGTCCCGCTTGTGTACATTATTGTGCATATGTCTGTTTTTCGCTTACGAGGAAGTGTTGTCTCATCCGTGTTTCCCTGAAAACATAATAATCTGATTACTAGTCAAAGGGCCCATAAAAGGTTGAATCTTGAAATTAAACAAAAAAAAAACAGACTAACCATCAGTAAGAACTCATGCCATGAAAATAAAGATACACATTGGTTCTCAGCTACTTCCTTTTGTGTACTCGAGACTTCCCCAAAGCTCACAATAGCTGAAAAAGAAGATAAAATCGTTGGTTCAAATAACATATTAGATTGAATTTTAAATCAGATCACTAATTTCTTTCCCATTAAAACCAATCTAACTTACTGTTCAAATTCGAAGAACATCCCTTGTGGCATGTCAAGATCTGCACATAAGCTCCCAAGCATAAATTAGAAAAATAAAAATAACCTTTTCTTATAGGATAGGAACGTAAAATTGAATTTATAGCATGACTGATTCGATCGAAAATGGACTTACGGATGAAACTGCCTTCTCTTGAACAAATACTAGCGAAACCTCGGCATGGTTGATGATGAACTCTACAGCGTTTACACCTGTTTCACCCACATTAAAACTTGAATTAGGTTAAGCCAGCTTAATTTTAAGATAAATTCTTGTGATAGTTTTGATATTATATATTATATATGTCCACGTAACTTACCTAAACTGTCGTAGAGAGGTACGTAAGTTATCCCTTGGCTCATGCAGGCCTGTAATATAACCGCTTAGAGAAACTCTATGATAGATAAGAAAATTTCAACCCAAAATTTATGACTCTGAACTAAGCCAAAAGTTTGTGTGTTACCTCCATCGCGATAATCCATTCTGGACAATTAGATCCGTATACTCCACAACAGTTTCCCTAATCCACAAAAACTAATTTAGAAAAACTAATGTTTTTTTTTTCTTTAAACTAATTTTTCGCCTATAAGTTCCAGTTGATTTATATACAATACAGATTGGAACGAAACATTCTAAGTGATAGGAATGTACCGGATCAACGCCTCGGCTTCTGATTGCTGATCCAATCCGCACTGCAGTATCGTGAGCTTCCTTATATGTGATCCATGTGTATGGACCGACCTATATACACATGATTTAAATGATATGAAATATACCAAAATGATATAATTTTTTTGACAGGAAAATTTGAAAAGACGTTATTTAGTGGTCAACAGAAAAAGAAAAGTAAAATTAGAGACTTTTTTTTGAACAACAAACTAGAGACTAAAATATAGAGTTTTTTCTATACCTTAGTATCAATCGTTACGCGGCGGCCTAACATTTGCTCATTCGGATATTGCTTCACAGCCTCGCTGAAATAATAATACATAAGAAAAACAAGACAGGTTCTCTTACTATGCATACGCTAGACTAGAAAACATATACGTCTGTTCTATAAATTAGTTTCATATTTATATATCGACATATAGTTTTTATATTTATTGAATATTGTGTAACCAAATATATTCTAAAGTTTTTTCTATGATCAACTAAACAGTACTTAAGTTAGTTCGATTAATACTTTTTGAAGAAAAAAAAATCTTAGTATCTGTAGCTTTAGTTAAAACAACTTCTATTATGAAGAGTACGATTACACACGAATTTTTATTGATTAGTACAATTATTCAGCACTGGGATAACAATCGCTTAGTTTCTAATTGTAAAGGATGTCAAGATCCATACCTAAATAACTGCCAAGGAGAATCAAGATCAGTAGGAAGAGCGAGGAGGCCATCTTTAGCGTATTTACATCGATAAACCGGTCCCGCAGATGGATGCTCTGCCGTGGCTGGCCTTCCTTCTTCCACTATCACCACATGATCAGCAGCTGCGGCCATATGTGTATTGAAATAGCGAATATACCCTTACAATAAAGAAGAACTGGGATGACGGATGAGGAATGTGAGTGTCTCTATTTGAAGATTGAAAAATGTATTGAGGTTAATAAAGTCTCTGTGTATCGGTGGTGAAGTTTGGAGATTGCAGTTATGAGTTAGAGGAAGTAGTTGAGCAATAATTTCAGTCTCACAGTTGGTGTATATCTGACCGGTTTTTAATTGCGCCTTTATTGGGAGTCTATTTTTTGTTTGTTTGTGTGCTATATATAGAATTTAATAATGTGTTATGCAAGTAGATTTGGTGGGCTTGAATCTTTTCTTTTTTGACCTTTTTCTTAGGTGGGTTTGAATCACAGAAAAAGTCAGAATCTAAAGAGCAATTACACAAATTGTAGACTATGTAATTAACCGAATTTCCATGCAATCTGGTTTGTGCTGAAATGAATTGAATTTAGGCTATTATTCAATAATTACTGTCATGATGTACATTGGTTATATATTAATTACTGTCATGATGAATTCTTGTTTTCTTTTTTGACCTTTTTCTTAGGTGTGATTGAATCATAGAAAAAGTCAGAATCTGAAGACGAATTACACAAATTGTAGACTATTTCTTCTTTTTCAAAAAGTTAAATGTTTTAGTTTTTTATACATATTAAAAAATACAAAAAAAATTAAATTACCAATGCATCATTTATTATAGATAACAATTCCCTATATTTTTTAACCAATAGAATTTTAAGAAACACAATTAATTTTTTTGGAATCTACTATTTTTCATTAAATTATACATTGAAAATATAAAAATTTATCTTTTTGAAACAAATATTTTTTCTAGAATGTTAATCTTTTTGAAACGGATGGAGTATGTAATTAACCGAATTTCCATGCAATCTGGTTTGTGAGGAAATGAATTAAATTTAGGCTATCTTATATATAAAGCTTGGTTCTTCAAAATTACTAATTAACAAGATTGTGACACATGGCAATTATATATTTATGATTGTGGCATGTGTTAAACTATATCATAATTAATATATATATATATATATATATATATTATGATAATAAAAAAATGAATTTTGTTAAAAAAATAATTAGTAATATTATGTAATAGTAATTTTCCATTTAATATTGTGGCATGTATAAAATTCTCAAGATTATAAATTTATATACTAAGATAATAAAAAATCATTTTCAAGATATTAATTTTAAAAAAAAAATTAAAAGAAAAACAAAAGCTAAAAGTTTTTAATTGTAGTTTTTTTTTTTTTACAAATCCTAAACACAAAGATTTAAAATTAAAAAAAAAACTAATTTTGAAAAGAAAGATTTTAAATATTTTTTAAAAGCATAAAAAATAAAGAGAGTTTAATTGTATTTTTCCTTTCTTACAATCCAAAACAACAAACTATTCGTAAAATAGATTATTATTAGTTTTCCTTTTCTAAAATCCTAAAAATAGTATTTGATAGTAATTTTCCTATTATAATTTTATATATGTAAAAATATATCATATTAAATATATACATAAATATGAAGAAAATGAAAATGATTTTAAAGATAAAAATAATGTTTTAAAACTTTTAATAGCATTTTTTCTAAATCATTTTCTTTTAACAAATTTTGAAACAAATAAAGAATTGCAAAATAATTTATTTGATACTAATTTCCCTTTTCTAAAATTCCGAATAAAAGGTATTTGAAAAAACCCTATTTTATAGTAATTGTCCGAGTCTAAAATCTTGAACATAAGTGAATTATTAAAGAATGTTTAATAGTTTTATTAAAAATCTTAAACAGAAAGTATTTGTACAATAATTATTTCAAATATTTTTATGTTCTTTTCTTCTTAAATTGATGATGATTTTTATATGTATCTTAAGACAATAAAGGAATTTTGAAGATATTAATTAAAAAAAATAAAGTAAAAAAAAAAAGAACTTATAAGTTTGAATTGTAGTTTTCCTTTATACAAATTCTAAATAAAAAAAAATAAAATAACAGAAAACGAATTTTAAAAATATTAATTTGAAATGTTGCTTAAAATTGTTTACAAAAGTAAAGGTGTTTAATTATAGATTTCCTTTCTACAAATCCTAAGAAAACATATTCGTAAAAGAATTTACTTTTTACCAATTTGTCTTTTTTGAAATCCTAAAGAAAATATTATTTAATAGTAATTTTCTTTTAAAATTTATATATAATATATTAAAATAAATCATGATTAACAAAATTTATATACTAAGATAATGAAAACAATTTTTACAAATAGTTTAGTTGATACTAAGATTAGGAAAACAAATATTTTATAGTAATTGTCCTTTTCTAAAATCTTCAACATAAGAAAATTGTAAAAGAACGTTTAATAGTAGTTTTTCATCTTTCAAATCGTAAACAAAAACAAGTTGTAGAATAATTCTTTCAAATATTATCTATGCTCTTTTCTTATTAAGCTGTTGCTTATTTTTAATAAAAATATACTAAGATAATAAAAACAAAATTTGAAGATATTAATTTTTAAAAGAAATTTAAAATAGAAATAAGAAGTTAAAACTGTTTAGTTGTAATTTTAATTCACGAATCCTAAATAAAAAAAATTTAAGATAATAAAAATCCAATTTAAAAATATCAATTTTAAATATTGTGTGAAAGTAAAAAAAATAAATGGTGCCTAATTGTAGTTTTCCTTTTACGCACATCCTAAAAAAAAAAATATTCGTAAAGTATATTATTAATTACCAATTGGATTTTCTAAACTTCTAAAGAAAATATTAATGTAAAAGATTAATTGATAGTAATTTTGTTTTTACATTTTTTTATAATTTAAAATAAGTCATGATTAACAAAATATATATATACTAAGATGATAAAAGCGATTTTACAAATTAAAGTAATTTTAAAAATTAATTAATTGCAATTTTTCTAAACCATTTTATATTACAAAATTCTTAAAAAATATATTCTCAAAATAATTTATTTGATACTAATTTTCCTTTTCTAAACTAATGAAGAAATGGTAATTGAAAAAATATTTGATACTAATTATATTTTTCTAAAAATAACATAAGAAAATTGAAAAAGAGTGTCTAATAGTAGTCTTTCATTTTTCAAATCCTAAACATTTAATACTTGTAGAATAATTATTTGAAATATTTTTTTTATGTTTTTTTATGCTTAAGCTGGTGACGGTTTTTATTATTGTTATATTTGTCATGTTGTCGTACGTTAGTTATTGCCATAGATGTTTTGATACTGTATGTAAGTTAATATGCCTATAAAATTAGTTCTGCTATTTTTGGGGGAAATTGTCACTAATACCACTTTCAAGATATCACTTTTGTTTACACTAACCATTTTTACGTTCATTTTTAATGAATGACAAAAGACATTTGTAATCATTTGATTAACATTGACCAAAAAACCTATGATTAACTACTAAACTTAAAACCTCAACACTAAACCCTAAACTACAACTCCAAACCCTGAAATATCAATTCTAAACCCTAAACCCTAAAACATCAACCCTAAACTCTAAAACATCAACTCTAAACCCTAAACCATAAACCTTTATTTATAAACCCTGAAATATCAACTCTAAACCCTAAACCTAAATCTTAAACCCTAAAACATCAACAAAAAAATACTGAAACATCAACTCTAAACCTTAAATTGTAAACCTTCAATTCTAAACCCTAAAACATCAACTCTAGACCCTAAAACAAAATACTAAACCTTAAAACATCAACTCTTAAATACACTTTCTTGAGTACACTAATTCACATTTACCTTAATAAGGGGGACATTTCAAAAGTACATTTTTCATTAAAGGATAAAATACTCTTTACTCTTGTTCTTTATATATATAAAATAAATATTTAAATAAATAAAAACACAAAAAACAAAAAATATTTTTTTAATTTTTTTCGAATTATACTATTTCGAAATTCAAACCCTAAGCCCTAAAAATCAACCCTAAACCCTAAAATATCAATTCTAAACCCTAAACCCTAAATTATAAACCCTAAACCCTATATTCTAAACCCTAAACCTTAAATTCTATACCCTAAACCCTAAATTATAAACCCTAAAACCTAAATCCCTAACCCTAAAATTATAAACCCTAAACCCTAAATTTGAAATCTTAAACCCTAAACCCTAAATTCTAAGCCCTAAACCCTAAATTCTAAACCCTAAATTCTTAACCCTAAATCCTAAATTATTAACCCTTAACCCTAAATTCTAAACTATATTTTCTACAAAATTGGTTAAGGATATTATGGTCTTTTGACTATCAAACTTTTAAGTGTAAAGATGATTAATGTAAAAGTGAAATAGTGTATCATGAATGTGTTAGTTTTAACAATTTCCCCTTTATATTGGTATTTGTATGTGTTTGGTCATACAAAAACAAACACATGTTTGGTATATTTTTGTGTTTGGTCATAAAAATAGATTATTATTATTATTATTAT
>CAKOAT010323932.1:1612-15784 GCA_932364175.1 Eruca vesicaria subsp. sativa
TAAAACGATTCTCGAGTTTTATAAAACGATTCTCGAGTTTTATAAAACGGTTTCTCTCGAGTTTTATAAAACGATTCTTGAGTTTTATAAAACGATTCTCGAGTTTTATAAAACGATTCTCGAGCTTTATAAAACGATTTCTCGAGTTTTATAAAACGATTCTCGAGCTTTATAAGACGATTTCTCGAGTTTTATAAAGTGATTCTCGAGTTTTATAAAATGATTTCTCGAGTTTTATAAAGCGATTCTCGAGTTTTATAAAACGATTCTCCAGTTTTATAAACGATTCTCGAGCTTTATAAAACGATTCTCGAGCTTTATAAAACGATTTCTCGAGTTTTATAAAACTGTTCATTTTGTATTCTTGCGGAAAGTTTTGGCTATTAATTCCGTCGTACCGATTTTGACCCCAACATGCTCTAACTCCGACTAATTAGACACTGAGGACAGTGTATGATTTAAGTCTGGGGGGAGTTGATTACTGATGCTACTTTACCTCTTTTTGATCTTTTTAATAAAATTTTCAAAAATTTGTTTTATTGAGTCAAGAAAGGGAAAATTCTTCAAAATCTTACTTTTTATCTTACCACTCTTTAGCACCATTCTTAGATTTATTGATTGCAGAAAGTACTATAGATGCTAAAGTGGATCACCGATCACCTATGTCAACACTTTCATGATTGTCTGGAAGAACCAAAGCTGATTTCCAACCTAACCTGACATATATTGCTAGTCTTGGGGTTTGGTATACAAGGGATTGGAATCCTCTTGCAAGTCTGGAAGGTAAAAATCTCTAAAAAGTTTGGTTTCCTTCTTTCCTTCCTTCGGCATCCCCAGAAAAGAAAAGATTGAGATGATTTCCTGAGAGGCAGAGGGAGAGGTACATTACCTATGACCCCACTATTCTAAATCAAAGGAATGATCACAGCGAGGGAGAGGTACATTACCTATGACCCCACTATTCGCTTACAAATTGTCAAGAAAGATCAATAAGATGAACATTAACTGTTCATTGGGATTGATATAAAAGAAATAAGAGTTGGGATTCAGAGAAGGGGGATAAAGAAAGAAAGGGAACCAGGATGAGAATGCCTGAAAACCTGTTTGAGTTGAATCCAAGTGTTCCTTGATCGATACTCCCAAGGTAAAGCCTACACCTTTATTTTTATGCATAAACGAAATCAGGAGAGGGGATAGACAGACAAGGAATGTTTAAGTTGATTGGCTAGATGATTAGGTTGCTAAGCTAGGATATGGTATAATGTACTTCTGTAGTTGATAGGATTAAGATGTGGTTAGCAACAAAGTAGGAGGTTATGATTTTTAAGTTGAGATTTTGATTGAGTCCCTGCTGTTTTTAAACTTCTTTTCAAGACTAACTTGATGTTTGCTTGAGGACAAGCAAAAGGTTAAGTCTGGGGGAGTTGATATACAATGATTTTGACCCACTTTTGGTCACATTTTCTATATGTTTTTATTATAATTATCTATGTTTTGGAATCTATTAGGTATGTTTTCAGGTTCAGGAGCATTTTATGGTAAAGTGATGATTTATGTGCCTTTTGGTGCTTAAAGAAGAGTTTTCCAAGATGACTATGAAGATCCGACATAAGAGATACATATCGATCGATACACACCCTGTGTAATCGATCGATGACGCTTCCGTAGAAGTTGAAGTCGAGATACTCCATCGATCGATGTACGCAATGTACCATCGATCGATACAGAGCGTGATGAGCAAGATTTATTTGGCCAAATTGAAGCCCAAGTTCTCACCAAATTACAAGACTGCCCCTGACGAGTTTTAAACCTAATTGTGCTCCCTATTTATAGCTATGCCTATTAGCCTTAAGAGATATGAAGTTTTGAACCAAGTTTTGTATTCTATTTTATACTTAGCAATAAAAGCATTTTCTTTTCTTCTTATTCTTTTGCTATGAATCTCTTGGCTATGTCTGAGTAGATTCATATGTTAGATCAGGGTTCAAATAGTTATGAGGGATTAGCCCCAACTATGGATTGTTGAGTTGTTATATTCATTATCCAAATGAACCCTAATGCTTACTCTAGACTTGCTACCTAGAGTATTGATTATGGAGTGACTAATCTAATAGTCATCTTCCTGAAATCATTTGGCTAAACTCAGACTCTATTAAGGCACGATGCGACAGCCGGTCTGATAGAAGTTCTCGGGTGAACAAAGTTCGATCCGATCTGATACTTAATATCGATTGATACTCTTTTAGAGTTATCGATCGACGACAGCTTATATCGATTGACACTGCGATAGCAACATCGATCGATGCAGTCGGCAATCAGATCAATGGACGAATCTAACTAGCGACAGCTATAGATTTGTCTAAGGGTTGAAGTTCTCATATATTTGCAAGCAATTCGTTAAGACATCCATAGATTTATAATCCTGATTTTCTGAATAGTAACCTTGAATCTAACTATTTCTTTTCATTGTTTTCAAAACCCAAAACCTATTTTCCTTAGCAACTTACCATTGCTACCTATTTATTTACTGTTTTAAACCTTTTTCAACCTAGCTTAATCACTTAGGATTATATCTTTTGTGTCTCTAGTTCCTTGTGGATTCGATCCCTAAGTACTACGATTGAACCTCTTATTTGAGAGAGTAAAATCACTCCTTAGGATAGTTTGAGTGATATCATTGACTCATGCATTGAATGAACCATTACTAGGGTGTTTAAAATATAGTTCTTCATCTAGTCATAATAAATGCTAATGATAAGGATTGATCACCCTTATCTTTGATTTTAGGATCAATATGGACAAGTGAGAACTTGGCAATTACCTGAAATCTAAGTAAATTTAGTGAAGAATAGAGAACCGTTCCAAACTTGTTACTATAACTCGCTGGAATCAATATCGCTCGACGAGATAATCATCTTGTCGACCGATATAGAAAAGAGTCATCGATCAATGATTTGATTTAATATATCGATCGATACTTTCTCACGGTCATCGAACGATAGTTGTTGACCCGAGGCCAGTGGGAGTTAATCCTTTAGATTTAAAACCTTAAAACTTTAAATCCTGAACTATGAACAATAAAAACCCTTTATAACTTACATGTTTGTCATACCTGAGAAAATACCTAAGTCTAACTACCTTCTTTCCTCTTAGGAAATCAATAATCACTCGAGCAATTACTTGCTCATCTTTTAAGTTACTATTTAAGACTTGACGTCTAGGTTTATTTCGAAAACCAAATAATCTGTTGTGTAATCCTAGAGTCTCTGTGGATTCGATCCCTAAGTACTACAATTGAACCTCTTTTTATGAGAGTAAAAAACTCCTTAGGGTAATTTGAGTGATATCAAATTTGACGCCGTTGCCGGGGACTCTTTCTTATTACCATCAGATTTAGTTTAGAATATAGTCTAGATTTTATTTATTTTTACTTAATCCCTTTTCCTCTTTCTTTGCTATCATAGGGAACTCAAGATGGAAAAGACAGATTTCGGCCTAGCATCGACCGATGACGTAACACATACATCGAGCGATGTGTCGAGCAAGGAATTGGTCGACATAGTCCAACCAGCATCGATCGACGCTACCCAGCCGGAAGCAGGTAAGTCTTTACTTACCAACCTAGCTAATCAGGAAGTAGTCCAAAACGAACCGTTAGGTCATCTAAGCAATGAAACCAATAATTTAACAATTAAACAGGGGACTGCAATCCCTGTTGAATGCTATCCATCTTCAAATGAAGATGCAGGAAAGTTGCAAGACTACTTAGACCCCATTAAGACCTATTCCAATAGGTAAGCCATTAAGCTACAAGAGGATGATGCAAATAAGTCTACACTTCATCTTGACTACATCCATCTGGTGCAAAAGAACCCCTTTCGTGGTTCTGCCTCAGAACACCCCCACGAGCATATCGGTTTTCTGGAAGAACTAACACTCATTGATAACAATCGTTGTTGACTTTTCCCTTTCTCCTTAGGGAGAGAGGCCAGAAATTGGTTAAATCAGATACCAGCAGGATCTCTAACTTGCTGGAAAGATATCCACAATGCATTCATAAACCAATTTTTCGATGAATCTCGATATTGGGACACGAGACATAGACTCTCCACATTCCTTCAAGGCCCACGAGAATCTTTCAGAAACGCTTGGATTAGATTTAAGAATCACCAGCGAGATTGTACCCACCATGGTTATTCGGAGCCAGAACTCCTTAAATTCTTTTACGGATGCCTCAAGCTAGATTACCAGATCACACTAGATAATGCGAGTAACGAAAATTTTGGCTCCAGGAACCCTGAAGAAGCAAATCGTCTGATTGAAAACATAGCGATGGGTTAATATTATGAGAATAAAGATAAAGAAAGAGAAGCTAGATCTAGAAACGATTTTCAAATAGATGAAATTAAGCAATCTTTGGATCTACTTCATTCTTTGATTAAGGAAAAGAAACCTGGTACTATGCAAAGCGATAAGAATGTCAAGTCCATTGACAAAACATTCTTTAGACATGGAAGCTCTCAGGAACACACTCTTAACATAGATAGTTTTACCCAAAACTACGACACCCTCATTGGATCACACCGAGAAAGGGCCCAAGCTAGATTAAACCATGCTTTCACAGAAAACCGGAGGTTAAGGAATGACCTAGACACCAAGCTGAATATTGCCTACTGTGAAATGTCAAAGAAACTTGACGCTTTGTATGAGAAAATTAGAAATTTAGGAAGCAATATCGCCAATAATGCTATCACTATCAAGAGGGAAGCAAGATGTCTACCGGGGAAGACTGATGCAAACCCGAGATGTCACATAAGTGCTGTGATCTTAAGAAATGGGAAACAGCTAACTCCGATTACTAGGAAAAGCACTCCTTCGGAAGGAAATGCTGAGATTCTAGAAACGGATAAACCCATTCCGAACCCCGTGCTTCTCCGCGATTCGAGATCTGAACCGCCTCATAACAAAGAAACGAAAAAAAGTTCTAAGGAAACTAAGGAGCAGGTGATCATTCTCGATGAAGAGGAACCTGTTAATGTCGATCGATACAAAAATGACGATATCGATCGACAAACCCCCACGAATTCGGAAGAGAATTCAACACCCACTGGACCAACTATATAACGGGTGTAAAACACTTTACCTCCCTACCCTCCCAAGTCTAATACTAAGCGCAACATAGACAATGAAATCTGTAGACGAGCTTTCGAACGAGTTAAAGTGGAGATGTCACTTATTGACGCCCTCAAGATTTCATCAACAATAAGACAATATGTCAAGGGAATGACAACCAAGAGTTTTTCAACATAGAAACGCAGTGTCATGATGGTTTCTGCAGAGGTAAGCGCGATAATCCAGAGCGAAACCCCATTAAAGAGACCCGATCCTGGCAGTTTCGTTCTCAGATGCACAATTCAAGATCAGCTATTTTTGAGAGCACTCTGTGATCTAGGCTCTAGCGTAAATTTAATGCCACACTCCATCGCAACATTCCTTGGGTACACTGAATTTACACCAGCCAACATCCAATTAGTTCTTGCCGATAGATCTGTTAGGATCCCGGAAGGAGTAGTTGAAGACGTACCTGTAAAAATCGATGGATGCGTTGTCCCAACAGATTTTGTTGTGCTGCATTACAAGAACGAACCAAGGGATCCGATTCTATTAGGTAGACCATTCCTTGCTACTGCAAACGCCATTATCGATGTCAAGGAAGGTCGAATAAATCTTAACATAGGCAACATCCCTATGAGATTTGATATGGAAAAGATCATCACACTTCTTTTGATAGATAAACAATCATCTTATGTAGATGAGATTGATGAGCTGACCCAAGAATCCTTTGAGAAATTGTACGCGGATGATCATTTGGAAAATGAGCTTGTACTTGTTCAGAACAAAGTTTTCAGCATATATAACAGAGAAGACGAGTGCGATCGCCTCATGAAGACTGGTCAGGGAACCTCAGGTATCAGAACCAAAGCGACAATGAATCAAAGATCGATATCGATCGATATCTAAATACTAATATCGATCGACACCCGCCGTCATTTGGAAATCTCACACAAGAAAACGTACCGAATGTGGAGCTTAAGCCGTTACCCGTTGGGCTCATGTATGCTTTTCTTATGGAAAATTCCTATCCAATGATAGTTAACGCAAATCTCACTAATGGGGAACTTGCTCTATTACTGAACAAACTTCACAAGCATAAGAAAGCACTTGGACACTCTTTAGATGACATCCCAGGCATCTCTCCTGACCTTTGTACGCACCGGATCCATCTGGAGGACGAATCCAAGTCATCCATATAGCATCAGAGATGACTAAACCCAAATCTCCAAGAAGTCGTGAAGAAGGAAATCATCAAACTGCTTGATGCAAGGATAATCTATCCAATTTCTGATAGCAATTGGGTCAGCCCGGTCCACGTAGTACCCAAAAAGGGAGGTATTACAGTCGTTAAGAACGGAAAAGATGAGCTAATCCCAACAAGGACTGTGACCGGACACCGAATGTGTATCAATTATAGAAAGCTGAATTCCGTAACCCGGAAAGTTCACTTTCCTCTACCTTTTATTGACCAAATGTTGGAAAGATTAGCCAATCACCAATACTATTGTTTTCTTGATGGATATTCCAGATTTTTCTAAATCCCGATACATCCGAATGATCAAGTAAAGACAACGTTCACATGCCCCTATGGAACCTTCGCATATCGGAGGATGCCATTTGGTCTGTGTAACGCGCCAGCTACTTTCCAACACTGCATGATGTCAATCTTCACTGATATGATAGAAAACTTCATGGAAGTATTCATGGATGATTTCTCAGTTTATGGATCAAGTTTTAAAGATTGTCTCGACAACCTATGCAAGGTCTTGGAGAGATATGAGGAAAAGAATCTAGTCCTAAACGGGGAAAGATGCCATTTCATGGTCAATGACGGAATCGTACTCGGACACAAAGTGTCCGCAGCCAGAATTGAAGTAGATAGAGCAAAGATAGAGGTGATGCCAAGTCTACCACCCCCGACTAACATATGGGACATCAGGAGCTTTCTAGGACATGCTGGATTTTATAGGAGATTTATAGAGGATTTCAGCAAGATAGCCAGACCCCTGACTATTCTCCTTTGTAAGGATACTAAATTTGATTTTACACTAGAATGCCAACAAGCATTTGAAAAGATCAAGAAAGTACTGATAACTGCCCCCGTCGTACAAGCACCTTACTGGAATCTCCCATTCGAAATAATGTGCGGTGATTTCGCTGTAGGAGCGGTTTTAGGGCAACGAAAAGATAATAGGCTACATGCTATCTATTATGCCAGCAGAACTCTGGACGAAGCTCAGAGAAACTATGGAAAAACTGAGAAAGAACTGCTTGCAGTAGTATACGATTTCGAAAAAATTCCGTAACTATCTAGTGGGCTCAAAGGTCATTGTTCACACTGATCATGCAGCTATTAAATATCTTATGCAAAAGAAAGATGCGAAACCACAGCTTATCTGATGTTTACTCCTTCTCCAAGAATTCAATATGGAAATAAAAGATAAGAGGGGAGTAGACAATGGTGTAGAAGATCATCTTTCCCAGATAAGAGTGGACGAAGAAGTCCCTATTAATGATTTCATACCGACTGAAAATGTGTACTTCACAGATTCAGCACTTATCGGTCAGATACAGCTCTCATCCGAACTTGCATCGGCCGTTGATACTGAAAGCATTAACTTCGGAGATCAGATGTCGATCGATGTAAAGTCAATCCAATCAACCGATACTAGTGATACCATGTCGATCTATGGAACTAACGATATTGACCTACGGAAAATCTCATTTAAGATCACCATCGATGAGACCCCAACTGTGGTATGCCAAGCAATCGAAAATAAACATAATATCTCCCAGAATGGAGACATTACGCACGAGACGCACGCTGTGGATAAGTGATTTAGCGAAAGACCTTGGGACGCTGACATAGTGAACTATCTTGCCGCAAACGTCGAACCTGAAGAACTTAAAAACTACGATAGAAAGAAGTTCTTCAGAGAAGTAAGAAGGTACCATTGGGACGAACCTTACCTTTACAAACAATGCGCCGACGGCATATTTCGACGATGCGTAGTTGAAACTGAGATTTCTGGTATCATTTATCACTGCCATGGATCCGAATACGCCGGACATTTTGCAACCTTTAAAACGGTTTCAAAAATTCTCCAAGCTGGATTCTGGTGGCCTAGATTTGGAGTCCCTCGCGTAGTTATAAGCGATGGTGGAACTCATTTCATCAAAAAAAATTTTGAGAACGGAGTTCACCATAGAGTAGCAACACCTTACTATCCGCAAACAAGTGGACAAGTCGAAGTTTTTAACAGACAAATAAAAGAAATTTTGGAAAAGACTATAGGAGCCATGAGGAAGGACTGGTCTAGGAAATTATATAATGCACTCTGGGCTTACCGAACTGCCTTTAAGACGCTGTTAGGAACAACTCCATTTCACTTTACGGAAAATCTTGCCACTTACCAGTCGAGTTAGAGCATAAAGCAGCCTGGGCTACTAAATTTCTAAACTTTGACATAAAGACAGCTGCAGAAAGGAGACTCATCCAGCTTAATGAACTGGATGAAATAAAGCATCTGGCCTATGAGAACTCTAAGTTATATAAAGATACAACCAAAGCTTATCATGACAAACATATCATTTCTCGACATTTCGTCCGAGACAAATCCCCGATTGCCCCAATATGTTGAGAGTCAATCTCTAGAGGACCTCTTCTAATTTTCTTTATAAATTTATTTATTTTAAATGAAAAAGTTAAGACATTTATGAATTTACCCTCAAAATATTTAACCTAATCTGAAATATGGTATAGCTGACGGTTGCTTTTTCATTTTCAACTTCTTCTCTTTTCTTTCTTCTTCTTTCTCTCTCTCTCTTTCTCTGCGTTTTTTCTTTTCTTTCGTTTCTTTTTTTTTCCTTCTTTCGTTTCATAGATCTGGAAGCAAGGAGATGAAACATATTTACGATGACACAGTATGATGTAACACCGACAGAGCTGATATCCACGGCGATTCATCCTGCCAAAACGATGAAGAAGATGACGAA
Source organism: Eruca vesicaria subsp. sativa (assembly GCA_932364175.1). Classification (NCBI taxonomy): domain Eukaryota; kingdom Viridiplantae; phylum Streptophyta; class Magnoliopsida; order Brassicales; family Brassicaceae; genus Eruca; species Eruca vesicaria. The sequence continues at coordinate 10,724 of CAKOAT010323932.1, forward strand.
ATTAGAGGAAAAAGATTCAAAGAAAATCTGGGTTTTGATTTACGATTCTTCTTGTTTTGTATTTCTGATTTAAAATTCATATTGTTGTTCTAGATCTAGGGATTTTTTTGATTTAAGATTCCTATTGTTGTTCTAGATCTAGGGATTCCTAGTTGTTAAATCGAACTCTGGATTTTATCTGTTTCTATGGGTTCTTCTTTTTCTGTGTTTTTGATTTAAAACTCATATTTGTTTTCTAGATCTAGTAATACTTAGTAATACGCAGTATAACCGTAGAAGTCATCAGTGGTACTTACTAGTATTCAAGTATTACTAGAATAACCAGTAGAACTTGTTATAACTGCACTTAGTAATACTCAGTAGAATTTGGTATAACTACACTTAGTAATACTCTGTAGAACTTAGTATAACTGCACTTAGTAATACTCAGTAGAACTCAGTACAACTCGTATAACTAAACATATTACACAGTATGAAGTATAACTCAATACAACTAAGTAAAACTATAGCATATACAATTGTAGCCGAAAAATTAAAATTGCAGAAAATTTTGAAATTTTGAAATCTGAAATTTTTACTTTTTTAATTAAAAGAAAAAGAAATTCAAAAATAGAGAAGGAAAAAATTGGGTTTCAATATTTCATTAAAGCAATGAGGGTATAGGAGATTTTAAAGGCCCATAGGAGATTTTCTCTGTAAAAATAAGGGCAAGGGAAAAGTTGGCTCATTTCGTCCCAAATGATCAGGTTCTCTTATATAACTCTCGTTTGACTTTATTTCCCGGAAAACTTCGATCTCGTTGGTCTGGCTCTTTTACCGTCACAGCAGTCCAACCTAATGGAACCGTTACCCTTGTAAATGAGAAAGGAGAAGAATTCACGGTAAATGGCCGACGAGTAAAACATTATTTGGTTAAGCCCCCAAATGTTAAACACCTAAAGTTAGGCATGCCTAACTCCAACTAGGGTAAGAAATCGCTGAGTCAAGCTAAACGACTTAAAATAAGCGCTGAGTGGGAGGCAACCCACTATTATGATTTAACTTATCATGCTTTTAGGATTAAGATTTTTAGTTATCATTATTAATTATTTAGATTTTTATTAAGATTATTTAAACTTTCCGCAAACTAGTAAGCATAGTAGACTATATGGTTCATATCGATCGATATATATAAATCTGCATTGATGGATACAGACTTATAGAGGGCGAACTCCTTTTAAGTCGACATGCACCGTTTTCTCCCACACAAATCGCAAACCACCCCCGAAACTCTAAAACCTCTTTTTCTCTCTAGATTCTTCACGGAATCTCACCGTTTTTTACCTCAATCGACTCGAAATTCACCTCCCATCTCGGTTTTGCTCATCAATCCACAACTCTTCAAGGTATAATCTCTTGATTATTAGATTTCAATGAGAACAAAGTTTAAAACATACCTTGGATTGAAACCGGTAGATAAGTTCATTTGTCTTCGATTAGAGTTGCTAGGATTGATAGATTAGAGGTTTAGGAGTGTTAATTACACTATGAAATTGCGATTTGGATTGCTGCGATTTTGCAGGTTTCGGAACTCGATATCGATCAACATAGAGCATACTCTGTCGATCGATAGGCATATCTGGTCGGGTTACGAGGACACGAAATCGATCGATATACATCGGTTTACATCGATCGATATCGATCGAATGTGCGATCTGCTGACTCTCTCGTTTTCTCTATTTTTGCAGATGGTATCTGGCGAAGCACGACGAGAGAGGAGAACAAAGAGGAAACTCGATTTACCTGGGACCTCCAGGGGAAACCCTTCATCATCTTCTTCCTTGGACAGGGAAGATGAGCGCGATCCTTGGCCACGTGAGGATGGGACGCCTATTCCGATCTACCGGGATGTTCCCAACCCGCGGGCTACGGCCAAGAGCAACGAATACCTGCACCGTCCAGTGAGCGAGGAGTGGGACACCTATGACAGCCTGTTCAACAATGCATGGCTTATTGTGGAGGTGGCACCCATGTGATTCATCGACCCTTCTACTATCCGACGTTTAGGGATCAATGGTGACCTGGAGGAGATGCACGTTCAGTTAGGATTTGGGACCATGGGAGCCCAAACCTACGACCTCTACCCTTCACTCGTCTGGCAGTTCATGGCCACTGTTCGCTTCGAGTACAAGAACAAACCATCGACTGTTGCTTGTGATGGCGTTCTCTCTTTCTTTGCTAGGGGCATCCGGTACGACGTCACTGCCCCCGAGCTCTGCACGATCTACCGCTTTGAGCACTCCACGACCACACGCAGCAATCTCTCCACCTTCCTGAGCGTTCAGGAGTTTTGGGCGATCTTTGGCACAGGTCCCTGGAGCTCAGCCACGGTGATTTAGACCGACATCCGCCACCCTAATCTCAGGTACTTCATGCGGATCCTTGCCTCAACTCTGCTTTGCAAGATGGAGCCGAACAAGGTGAGGATCCACGAGATTACACTTCTCTACCATGCACTTGACGGACTGGTAGACCTGACCTTCTGTGACCCGGACCGCACGCTGACCACACCTAACCTGGGTGCCGTCTTTGCTGAGAATCTAGTCAGCCTGAAGATGAAGCCTTTCTCCGGTACATCCGATCGAAAGAGGGAGAGCGTAGGGAGTCTTCTAACACTGATCTTTCAGTACCTCGGGATCCAAGCGGATCCCTATGCTCTCCCTCTTTTGATCGGATGTACCGGAGAAAGGCTTCGTCTTCAAACTGACTAGATGCTCACCGAAGACGGCACCCAGGTTAGGTGTGGTCAGCGTGCGGTCCGGGTCACAGAAGGTCAGGTCTACTAGTCCGTCAAGTGCATGGTAGAGAAGTGTAATCTCGTGGATCCTCACCTTGTTCGGCTCCATCTTGCAAAGCAGAGTGGAGGCCAGGATCCGCATGAAGTACCGGAGAGTGGGGTGGCGGATGTCGGTGTGAATCACTGTGGCCGATCTCCAGGGACCTGTGCCAAAGATCTCCCAGAACTCCTGAACGCTCGGGAAGGTGGAGAGATTGCTGCGTGTGGCCGTGGAGTGCTCAAAGCCGTAGATCGTGCAGAGCTCGGGGACAGTGACGTAGTACATGATGCCCCTAGCAAAGAAAGAGAGAACACCATCACAAGAAAAACTCGATGGTTGGTTTTTGTACTCGAAGCGAACAGTGGCCATGAACTGCCAGACGAGTGAAGGGTAGAGGTCGTAGGTTTGGGCACCCATGGTCCCAAATCCTAGCTGCACGAGCATCTCCTCAAGGTCACCATCGATCCCTAAACGCCAGATAGTAGCAGGGTCGATGAATCGCGTGGGTGCCACCTCCACATTAAGCCATGCATTGTAGAACAGGCTGTCATAGGTGTCCCAATCGTCGCTCACTGGACGGTGCAGGCATTCGTTGTTCTTGGCCGTGGCTCGCGGGTTGGGAAAATCCTTGTAGATCGGAATAGGCGTCCCATCCTCAAGTGACGAAAGATCACGCTCATCTTCCTTGTCCGAGGAAGAAGATGATGAAGGGTTTCCGCTAGAGGTCCCAGGTAAATCGAGTCTCCTCTTCGTTCTTCTCTCTCGTCGTGCGTCGCCAGATACCATCTTCAAAAATAGAGAAAACGAGAGAGTCAGCATATCGCACATTCGATCGATATCGATCGATGTAAACCGATGTATATCGATCGATATTGTGTCCTTGTAACCCGACCAGATGTGCTTATCGATCGACAGAGTATGCTTGATGTCGATCGATATCGATTTTCGAAACTTGCAAAAATCGCAGCAATCCAAATCGCAATTTCATAGTGTAATTCCTAGTTCTAACACTCATAAACCTCTAATCTATCAATCCTAGCAACTCTAATTGAAGAAAAACGAACTTATCTACCGGTTTCTATTCAAGGTTTGTTTTAAACTTTGTTCTCATTGAAATCTGATAATCAAGAGATTATACCTTGACGGATTGTGATTGAAGAGCAAAACCGAGATGGGAGGTGAATTTCGAGTCGATTGAGGTAAAAAAACGGTGAGATTCCGTGAAGAATCGAGAGAGAAAGAGAGGTTTGTGAGTGGTTTGCGATTGTGGGGGTGAAAAACGGTCCGTTTCGACTTAAAATGAGTTTGCCCTTAATAAGTCCGTATCGATCGATACTGATATGTCGATATCGATCGATATGACTCAAATAGCCTACTATGCTTACTAGTTTGCGGAAAGTCTAAAAATCTTAATAAAAATCTAAATAATTAATAATGATAACTAAAAAAAACTTTTAATCCTAAAAGTATGGTAAATGAAATCCTATTAGTGGGTTGCCTCCCACTCAGCGCTTATTTTAAGTCGTTTAGCTTGACTGATCTGCTCCTTACCCTAGTTGGAGTTAGGCATTGTTGGGGTCAAAATCGGTACGACGGAATTAATAGCCAAAACTTTCCGCAAGAATACAAAATGAACAGTTTTATAAAACTCGAGAAATCGTTTTATAAAGCTCGAGAATCGTTTTATAAAGCTCGAGAATCGCTTTATAAAACTCGAGAATCGTTTTATAAAACTCGAGAAATCGTTTTACAAAACTCGAGAATCGCTTTATAAAACTCGAGGAATCGTTTTATAAAACTCGAGAATCGCTTTATAAAACTCGAGAAATCGTCTTATAAAGCTCGAGAATCGTTTTATAAAACTCAAGAAATTGTTTTATAAAGCTCGAGAATCGTTTTATAAAACTCGAGAATCGTTTTATAAAACTCGAGAGATCGTTTTATAAAACTCGAGAGATCGTTTTATAAAACTCGAAGATCGTTTTATAAAACTCGAGAGATCGTTTTATAAAACTCGAGAGATCGTTTTATAAAACCGAGAGATCATTTTATAAAACTCGAGAGATCGTTTTATAAAACTCGAAGATCGTTTTATAAAACTCGAGAGATCGTTTTATAAAACTCGAAGAGACCGTTTTATAAAACTCGAGAGATCGTTTTATAAAACTCGAGAGATCATTTTATAAAACTCGAAGGTCGTTTTATAAAACTCGAGAGATCGTTTTATAAAAACTCGAAGATCGTT